>JAFMSR010000123.1:0-85352 GCA_022818135.1 Saxidomus purpurata | reverse complement strand
ATGAAGACTTTTCAAAAATATATCATCAACTAATACGTTGATATGATTGGCTGAAAAGTATAGCGATAATGACAAAATAATTTGCATAATAAAGGAATAACAAGATTCAGGTGAAAGGACAGGTAAAGCTGTAAGTCACGTTAGTTATCCAATTTAGTATATGGAATGATATTGAGGTAAAAATTACACAATGCCTGCTTACTGTTACAATTTACTCATTGACACTGCTATTGTGTTTATTGGTACAGTCACTATGCATGCTTGCACATTCATCACGCTTGTTGACAATATCACAATGCCTGCTTACTGTTACAATTTACTCACTGACACTGTTATTGTGCTTATTGGTACAGTCATTATGCATGCTTGCACTTTCATCACGCGTGTTGACAATGATACCATGCTTGCTGGAAGTTACAACTTGTTTGGTGTTTAGTCCCTGATGTCTATATGGCTGAATGACAGTGCAATGTAGCGTAATTAAATATTTCAACATGCCGGGACTGTATATAAGCTTTGATATTTCAACATTGCACAGTTATAATGCTCCTAGAACAAAACACACGATGTGACCACACAAAATGAAAGATGCAATAAGCCACTAAGCAAGTTGAAAGTAAGCATAATGTTAATTGCAAATTTGCACATCACATTTTGATACCAGGGGGCGCACGTTCGTAGTTTTCGCGAAAGATCTCCGGTCTATGACGGACTTAAATTAGCTGTTGCCTAAACCGTTTCCCATCAGTTGTGTCCCTTTGTTTCAATTACTCTATTAATTGCAACCTGAACTGGTAAGTTTTATGTAGCTTTCAAGCCTTATTTACAGACAATATGTTTATTATTGGAAGAAATACATCGCCTTTTAAAAAAGTTCTCGATGTCTCTTCTATACTACTGACAAAATTTAATCGGCATCGTTATTATAAGTGGAATAAAAAATTGACGTAGAAGACGAGTACTTGAACTGGAGAAGATTCTACAAGACCAATACAAGTTATGTTTTGTCTCTGTTGTAAATAGTGTAGTGATTGTAGGTTTATAGGCGTGTTGGGTTATAACCCTTTAGCGACGTGGTTGAGTGTTCGCCTTCAGGTGTCAAGGTCCGGGGTTCGAGCCCCAGGAGGGACCTTGGTATTTTCTCACCCAGGATTTACTTTGATGGTGACAGAAGTGTTTGACGGACTCATTCGGGGAGCATTGAGGGTCAATCTGGAGAGCTGTCTAGCTCTGAAAAGTAAAAAGAGGGAGAAGTGTAGTGATTGTAGGTTTATAGGCCACTTCCAACAGCCTTACTGTTGGGTTAACCCTTTAGCGACGTTGTTGATTGTCCGCCTTCAGATCACGAGGTCCGGGGTTTGAGCCCCAGGAGGGACCTTGGTATTTTATCACCCAGGATTTACTTTAATGGTGTCAGAAGTGTTTGACGGACTCATTCGGGGAGCATTGAGGGTCAATCTGGAGAGCTGTCTAGCTCTGAAAAGTAAAAGAGGGAGAAGTGTAGTGATTGTAGGTTTATAGGCCACTTCCAACAGCCTTGCTGTTGGGTTAACCCTTTAGCGACGTTGTTGAGTGTCCGCCTTCAGATCACGAGGTCCGGGGTTTGAGCCCCAGGAGGGACCTTGGTATTTTCTCACCCAGGATTTACTTCAATATGTTTTTTGGGCATAGTAGAGTAGTATACCGTCGGAAGTGCTATTGCGCCAGTCTGCACTAGTCAATTGCAATCATTGCCTTCACACCGTTTGGGGAACTCGGAATGGGAGGGGAAATTGCCGTGTTTTTAGCATCCAGCTTTCCCATGCAGGAGTTATGTTATGTGTTGTAACTGAGAGGCAGGAGTGTTAAAGAAGGATTTGACATTATATAAATATAGTGAAAATGAAAGTGGAAATCTATTTGTTTTTTTACCATTATACATATTCGGATATCCACGATAATCTTTCCGGCAAATAATTATTCAAATTACGGAAAAACACGACTAGAACATAGCGCCCCCTGTTATCAAAATGTGACTTACAATTTTGAAATGACATTATGCTTAGTTCTATTTTGCCTAGTGCCTGATAACATTTTCCATACCGGTTGATCACTTCGTGTATTTTGTTCTTGGATGCATTACAAATTAACCAAGATAACCACAGCATGATGAAATAAACCATTACGCTAGATTGCACTGTCATTCAGTCAAATGAAAATATGAAAAAGGCATCATGGCCTAAACAACATAAAAGTTGTAACTTCCAGCAAGCATGGTATCATTGTCAACACGCGTGATGAAAGTGCAAGCATGCATAATGACTGTACCAAAAGCACAATAACAGTGTCACTGAGTAAATTGTAACAGTAAGCAGGCATTGTGTAATTGTCAACAAGCGAGATGAAAGTGCAAGCATGCATAGTGACTGTACCAATAAGCACAATAGCAGTGTCAATGAGTAAATTGTAACAGTAAGCAGGCATTGTGTAATTTTTACCTCAATATCATTCCATATTAGTATGTAACGGCTTACAACTGTAGTAAAGGTAAATATAGGTAAGTCTATAGGAAAAATATGATAACTGGATGCGTATATGCAAGTATTTACAAACTTAAAGTAAGTATACGTCCACAGCACAGATGCTCGATTTTTATCTATATTTTGAGAAAAGAGCACCTGCACCACTGTGTTCATAGGAAGGAAATGCTTACTTTTGGCGCAAATTAGTCTACAAACACCTATCTAGACATACAAATAGATCTACACCAAAAAAGGATCAACTTGGTCAATATATAAACGTTATATTATAACAACGATTTCATTAATGTCGTGCTATATTCCATATGTCCCCACCCTTAATTACATATCAGTCAGTCCCTTTTGTTCCTGGATAAAACTGAAGTTTTGAAATATAAGGTACGATTTGACTACAAAGGATACGAGTTGATATTTTGATCGGTACGAGTTGACCAATTGACGAGATGACTAGGGTACGAGTCGACCCAAAAGTTTCTGGCTGAACAAGCAGAAACTGACACAACACCACATCTACTGACTGACTTGTAGTGTAAAAACTTTACACTGACGTGTAATATAAAAACTTCTGTTATTGAATGATATAGGTACATATGAATCGATTAAATATAAAGTCACTGTCGGAGGTAGGACAGTATATGAAATATTGTTATAATTTTTAGAACACAAACAATTACTAACGACAACTCTGTAGGAAATGGACTGTATATATAACAGTCGTCTGAAAAGTTCCTTATTTTTTCAATGATGAGAGACACATCTTAGTAACAAACGACAACTCGTGCGTTCAAGAAAAAAATAGACTTTGTCTACAGTATACATCTGAGAAGTACCGGAATTTTTCAAGGAAGAGAGACGCATATTTTCGATCTAGTGTTTATGTCTGTAAGATCTACAATTTTTCATTACTGAACAAAGCCTTTATTTATCACAATATTACACAAAATTATTTTAAACAGTGAACTTTACGATGTTTGCTTAATATGTCATTGCGTTTATTGACAGCCTTCTTTCTGTAGCATGTCGTACATATTAGACCAAAACGCAATTCTTCTCGGATAAAAACCCTCCTGGACACTCGGAAATGATGCTGTGCAGTAATACTGTACTCCAGCCACGTGGTTGTTGTTACATGTAAACTGAGTAACATTCATCGGAAAATTTTGACTTCTGAAAGAACAATTGAGAGCGTTTAGCTAAGTTGAAAACGGTATTGAAATTCATTTTGTTTGCTATTTATTGTGTGATACTTTGCAGATTTTGAGCATGTTTTATAAAACAAAAATCTTACCCCATCCATATGCGAATGGTTTAGGAACGGTTTACACGCATAAGAACCTTGTGTCATTTTCAAAGCTTGAATAAAGTCAAGAACTGAATTTTTAGTTAACTGATAAATGTGGCTGTTAGACAACTTCTTTTGACAGTAAGGAGTAATAACATACCCGGATTTAGCAAATTTCGTCAAAAATGTGATCATTACGCGAGAAATTTGCCTTTCCTGTCTTGTATAACTAACATTCCTTCGACCAAACGCGGATGTATCTGAACTCAGAGGTATACCAAATACATATGGTACTCAGTCATCGAAGTGATTTGATCCTGCAATTTAGGCAATGTAATAAACAAAGAAAATTGATTTAAAGCACCTTTTAAAAATGTTAATATTACATTTTAAAATTTAGCATTTATTCCGCAGTAAAAATGTATATGAAATGCACTTTAAAAGCCACTCTATAACATACTTATAAATTTTAAAGTCTGTATTACTCCGCCTAATGGTTTGTTATGATTGCCGTATAACTATAAATAGAACTAACACACTTCATTGCGTTATTGTTACCATTTTAAGCGATGAAGAAATGTCAATGCTCCTCAAAGACTTTCGACTAGCATGAGCCTTTAAAATCATTACATGTAAAAATGATCGAGGGTGGTGTTCATATTGCAACATTTTACGCATGTCGCTGCGGTTTACGACTTTTCTTAAATCTTACCTTTAACATTAGCATACGGAAGAACCTTTTAACAAATATTCTTCCGGTGGACATATAGTTTGCCTTCCGGTATAGATCTACTGTTTTCAAAACTCTGTACTTCAACTGACGAAACATCACTTATCTTGCTGTGATGCTTTAAATAGGTAAACACATCGTAAACAAGTAATATCTTTAAAAAAAAAAGATGGTCGACGTAGGTGACGTAATAAACACATTTTGTGTTTCAGAAGGCTCCCGGGCAGTACACTGCTTATTCCGGTACCGAAACGCGATCAAAAAATAGTAATAAAGAAACCATACTATGTGGTTAAATCTCTATTTTAGTAGTGTTGTAGTACCGTAAACCTTTAAACATTGAAATCATGCTGTTCGTAGTTTAGTTAGGAATAAATATATTTTTCTCAATTTCTATTTAATAAAAGAAATCAAGAAGATAAAGAAGGACATACAATATTACAATATTTTGAAACAATTTGAAAGACATTTTCAGTCTGGTCGAGCTAAGGGAAAGGTTCAGTTCGATTTCAGTTGGAAATCGTGACGTCATATGATATACGGTATGATATTTTACGTCAAGACCAACATGCACTCTTACAGATCTACTGGGTATATTTTCACAGCCCTGATTAACTTTCTTTACACAAGCTGAAAGAATTGCAAATTATGTGATATTATTTATTCTTTTATAAGGTTGTGCAAATATTATGGGTAGATGGTGAGGAATTTAATTTCTTTCTACGGTTTGAAAGATTTTCATTACAACGATTAATTTATAGGAACATCAGGTTATTTCGTTGTAATTTTGAGTGAATTCTGTGATATTACTTACAGTTTTTACAAAAATGAATTAGATGTAATATTTGGTTGCTGCATTTGGGGCAACTACGGGCAATGCACGGTTTATTTAACTGTCATTCTTTTGAAAACTACGGGGAATGCACGGTTTTTTAACTGTCATTCTTTGTAAGTTGATACATCTGTATGTCTATAGTTTGGTATCCTTACTTCTTATTTTTCTATCTCGCTATTGCTCTCTTTCCTCTCTCTGTCTCTCTCTAGCTTTATCTCTCTAAATATCTCTCTATCTAGAAACTATACAAAATAGAAGATTTTTACTCACTTACATAAGGGCCAGGTCACATACTTTAAATATATGTGTCACCTTAAAGGAGCCTTGATACTATAACAACAGAAACTAAACAAAATAGATAGAATTTTAATTCTTTAAAGGAGCCTTGATACTATAACAACAGAAACTAAACAAAATAGATAGAATTTTAATTCCTTAAAGGAGCCTTGATACTATAACAGCAGAAACTAAACAAAATAGATAGAATTTTAATTCTATAAAGGAGCCTTGATACTATAACAACAGAAACTAAACAAAATAGATAGAATTTTAATTCCTTAAAGGAGCCTAGATAGTATAACAGCAGAAACTAAACAAAATAGATAGAATTTTAATTCTATAAAGGAGCCTTGATACTATAACAGCACTACTAATAGGTCAAGGTCATGTCATTCAAATTAATCTGAATTTCTGTAAAGATAACATCACCAAATACTAGGAATTTAACATTGTAACAGCAGAAACTAAACTAATTAGAGGGCAAGTTCACGCCAACCATAGGACACATTCAAGTTTAAAAGATCTATCAGTAACATCCGTAACTGGAAAAGATGGATACAAAATTGTTTAAAGTAAAGGTCAAAATTCAAATGATTTTCAAAAATAAGTTAAGTTCAAGGTTAACAGGTCATTTTAAAGGTAAGTATATATATAGAGATCAATATCTTTCAGCGGAAAGTTTAATATAATCTAGATGCAGGACAGTTTAAACATACTACATGAAGATGTAGTACCGTAAAACCAAATTGAAAACAACATAAATAACAGAACTATACAGGAGCTAAGGTAATATAAAAACAAAAAATGAAGTGCCGTAAAACCGAAGTGAATGCAGCATGTGACCGAAGAACTGTGCTTGGTGACATTATGTAGCAGTTGGGCTGCATGGGTAACTCACTGGGGCGATCACAGGATTTATACATAAAATGAATCATGGTCTGTAACAAATGATATATAGTTAAATCAACAAACACTTCTTGATGGAAGATGTGGATTTTCAAAAGAACTTCAACAACTAAATGTAATTTTGGGTATGGTATGCGGTGTGAAGTCTGGGTCGGCGTGGCTGCTCGGTATGCAGTGAGCGTTGCACGTGCGCTAAAGGATCCTTTTAAACTGCCATTAATTCCTCGCAAGGGAATTTGCCGGGTAGCCTTGCTGATGTGGGCTTTGCATTGCATAGTATACACAATTTTGATCACTGTACAAACAGAAAAGTAGATTAGTAATAGTTTAGCTGTAGTTGTAGATACAGTATGATAGCTTATAGTAGTATTATAGTGTAGTTAGTTTTTAGTAAAGTATATTTAAGTTTAGAACGGTATAATTCAAGGTATTTTTAACATTTAGATACGGTGTCATAGTAGATTTTTAAACATTTTTTTGCCTAGACAGGTTGTTGGGATATCTGAATACCGCTTATCCGTGTGGTTGTCATTCATCTCATACAGTGCTACTTGATGTCACACTGCCATGGATACAGCGGCTAAAGGTACTTAAACTTTTTAAGTACTGCTGATTATATCGTGCCGAATAGCACTTGAAACAAACAAGATATATATCTTAAAGTCCGGCGTAAGCCCTTTTTGGGTGCTGGCCTGTATTATAGCTTGCAGTACTGTAAAACATGCCTGCGAATAAAATATTTTTTCTCCTATAAATTTATAAATCAAATCATACCTAATTTTTAAATATATATTACAATGATTTAATTCGGAATACAGAAATAATTCACATTCAAAGGAATGTCTTTACTGCAAGCCATGTCCTTGTGACTACATAGTAAACGTTCGGAATTTTGAGTGTTAGGGCGACACTGTACCTAAATGTACGTATCTATGGAAACACTTTATATTTTAAGAATAAAACAAACAAAAACTACAAGACAATCAAAAAATAGTAATAAAGAAACCATACTATGTGGTTAAATCTCTATTTTAGTAGTGTTGTAGTACCGTAAACCTTTAAACCTTGAAATCATGCTGTTCGTAGTTTAGTTAGGAATAAATATATTTTTCTCAATTTCTATTTAATAAAAGAAATCAAGAAGATAAAGAAGGACATAAAATATTACAATATTTTGAAACAATTTGAAAGACATTTTCAGTCTGGTCGAGCTAAGGGAAAGGTTCAGTTCGATTTCAGTTGGAAATCGTGACGTCATATGATATACGGTATGATATTTTACGTCAAGACCAACATGCACTCTTACAGATCTACTGGGTATATTTTCACAGCCCTGATTAACTTTCTTTACACAAGCTGAAAGAATTGCAAATTATGTGATATTATTTATTCTTTTATAAGGTTGTGCAAATATTATGGGTAGATGGTGAGGAATTTAATTTCTTTCTACGGTTTGAAAGATTTTCATTACAACGATTAATTTATAGGAACATCAGGTTATTTCGTTGTAATTTTGAGTGAATTCTGTGATATTACTTACAGTTTTTACAAAAATGAATTAGATGTAATATTTGGTTGCTGCATTTGGGGCAACTACGGGCAATGCACGGTTTATTTAACTGTCATTCTTTTGAAAACTACGGGGAATGCACGGTTTTTTAACTGTCATTCTTTGTAAGTTGATACATCTGTATGTCTATAGTTTGGTATCCTTACTTCTTATTTTTCTATCTCGCTATTGCTCTCTTTCCTCTCTCTGTCTCTCTCTAGCTTTATCTCTCTAAATATCTCTCTATCTAGAAACTATACAAAATAGAAGATTTTTACTCACTTACATAAGGGCCAGGTCACATACTTTAAATATATGTGTCACCTTAAAGGAGCCTTGATACTATAACAACAGAAACTAAACAAAATAGATAGAATTTTAATTCTTTAAAGGAGCCTTGATACTATAACAACAGAAACTAAACAAAATAGATAGAATTTTAATTCCTTAAAGGAGCCTTGATACTATAACAGCAGAAACTAAACAAAATAGATAGAATTTTAATTCTATAAAGGAGCCTTGATACTATAACAACAGAAACTAAACAAAATAGATAGAATTTTAATTCCTTAAAGGAGCCTAGATAGTATAACAGCAGAAACTAAACAAAATAGATAGAATTTTAATTCTATAAAGGAGCCTTGATACTATAACAGCACTACTAATAGGTCAAGGTCATGTCATTCAAATTAATCTGAATTTCTGTAAAGATAACATCACCAAATACTAGGAATTTAACATTGTAACAGCAGAAACTAAACTAATTAGAGGGCAAGTTCACGCCAACCATAGGACACATTCAAGTTTAAAAGATCTATCAGTAACATCCGTAACTGGAAAAGATGGATACAAAATTGTTTAAAGTAAAGGTCAAAATTCAAATGTTTTTCAAAAATAAGTTAAGTTCAAGGTTAACAGGTCATTTTAAAGGTAAGTATATATATAGAGATCAATATCTTTCAGCGGAAAGTTTAATATAATCTAGATGCAGGACAGTTTAAACATACTACATGAAGATGTAGTACCGTAAAACCAAATTGAAAACAACATAAATAACAGAACTATACAGGAGCTAAGGTAATATAAAAACAAAAAATGAAGTGCCGAAAAACCGAAGTGAATGCAGCATGTGACCGAAGAACTGTGCTTGGTGACATTATGTAGCAGTTGGGCTGCATGGGTAACTCACTGGGGCGATCACAGGATTTATACATAAAATGAATCATGGTCTGTAACAAATGATATATAGTTAAATCAACAAACACTTCTTGATGGAAGATGTGGATTTTCAAAAGAACTTCAACAACTAAATGTAATTTTGGGTATGGTATGCGGTGTGAAGTCTGGGTCGGCGTGGCTGCTCGGTATGCAGTGAGCGTTGCACGTGCGCTAAAGGATCCTTTTAAACTGCCATTAATTCCTCGCAAGGGAATTTGCCGGGTAGCCTTGCTGATGTGGGCTTTGCATTGCATAGTATACACAATTTTGATCACTGTACAAACAGAAAAGTAGATTAGTAATAGTTTAGCTGTAGTTGTAGATACAGTATGATAGCTTATAGTAGTATTATAGTGTAGTTAGTTTTTAGTAAAGTATATTTAAGTTTAGAACGGTATAATTCAAGGTATTTTTAACATTTAGATACGGTGTCATAGTAGATTTTTAAACATTTTTTTGCCTAGACAGGTTGTTGGGATATCTGAATACCGCTTATCCGTGTGGTTGTCATTCATCTCATACAGTGCTACTTGATGTCACACTGCCATGGATACAGCGGCTAAAGGTACTTAAACTTTTTAAGTACTGCTGATTATATCGTGCCGAATAGCACTTGAAACAAACAAAATATATATTGACATTAATTACGCCTAGTCCCCTCCTTTGCAACAAGATAAAGTGTTTACCCGATAAAAGTAGACTCTTCTGTTGCGTCATTGTAAAATTGTCGTAACCAGACAGTATCTTTATTTTAAATATTTTAACAAAAGTTAGGACAGTATAGCTAGACCTAAAAATTCCCTAACTTCTATTTACACTAAACAACATGAAAAATCATTTTAAATGTCAACATTAGTGACATGATATTCAATGAATATCATGTCCTAACTTTTGTTAAAAAATTTAAAAAATATTAATTGTGTCCTTTTAACGAGCTTGCAATCATGAAGGATGAAATCAACAGTTTTATCTGTTTATTCCTTTGTCACATATTTCGAGACAGTTAAAAATTTATAAATAAGAAACAACATGCATGATGTATAAATGTTCGGACAAGTTTCATAGGGTGAGACAAATGTGCAGCCTGACCAGGAGTCGAACCCGCGACCCTTCGCTTACAGGGCGAATGCTCTATCGACAGAGCTATCTGGTCGCCTACATATTTTCTCTCCTTTTTCATAATCAAGTCCGTAACCGTGACATTCTTCCTCACTTTGTTTACATTTGTCCTCGAATTTCAGGGAGAACTACAAAATTAAGCAATTAAAGTGTCGGATACTGACCTTGTAACTGTTGTAATGCCGTCACATTCAGACGTTGGGCGCCATTTGTCAACATCTCCCTCTTAGGTGGGGCAGCGTAGAATTTTGGTTTATCTCTCTGGGTTGGCTATTCAGCTAATGACAACTGTAACCAAAATAATTCTTTTACTAACACTAAATTTTTATTACAGTCTATAGTACTTGATAGGTTGTAAAACATGTAGACTTTTCCAAAATTTACCACCAAGTCATATATCTTTATCAACAAATATAAACAGATAAACAAAAAAATTAATATGGCCGACGACGATTACTGAGAATGTACCGTCAAAACAAACATTTACTCAAAAGTGTAAAATATTAATAAATGTGTTAAATGTATAATATGCAATACAGAATGTGCAAAATGTTTTACCTGTAACCAAACTAATTCCTTTATTAACAATAAATTTATATTCTATTCTATGTTACTAGAAATGTTGTAAAAAACATGAAGACTTTTCAAAAATATATCATCAACTAATACGTTGATATGATTGGCTGAAAAGTATAGCGATAATGACAAAATAATTTGCATAATAAAGGAATAACAAGATTCAGGTGAAAGGACAGGTAAACTGTAAGTCACGTTAGTTATCCAATTTAGTATGTAACGGCTTACAACTGTAGTAAAGGTAAATATAGGTAAGGCTATAGGAAAAATATGATAACTGGATGCGTATATGCAAGTATTTACAAACTTAAAGTAAGTATACGTCCACAGCACAGATGCTCGTTTTTTATCTATATTTTGAGAAAAGAGCACCTGCACCACTGTGCTCATAGGAAGGAAATGCTTACTTTTGGCGCAAATTAGTCTACAAACACCTATCTAGATATACAAATAGATCTACACCAAAAAAGGATCAACTTGGTCAATATATAAACGTTATATTATAACAACGATTTCATTAATGTCGTGCTATATTCCATATGTCCCCACCTTTAATTACATATCAGTCAGTCCCTTTTGTTCCTGGATAAAACTGAAGTTTTGAAATATAAGGTACGATTTGACTACAAAGGATACGAGTTGATATTTTGATCGGTACGAGTTGACCAATTGACGAGATGACTAGGGTACGAGTCGACCCAAAAGTTTCTGGCTGAACAAGCAGAAACTGACACAACACCACATCTACTGACTGACTTGTAGTGTAAAAACTTTACACTGACGTGTAATATAAAAACTTCTGTTACTGAATTATATAGGTACATATGAATCGATTAAATATAAAGTCACTGTCGGAGGTAGGACAGTATATGAAATATTGTTATAATTTTTAGAACACAAACAATTACTAACGACAACTCTGTAGGAAATGGACTGTATATATAACATTCGTCTGAAAAGTTCCTTATTTTTTCAATGATGAGAGACACATCTTAGTAACAAACGACAACTCGTGCGTTCAAGAAAAAAATAGACTTTGTCTACAGTATACATCTGAGAAGTACCGGAATTTTTCAAGGAAGAGAGACGCATATTTTCCATCTAGTGTTTATGTCTGTAAGATCTACAATTTTTCATTACTGAACAAAGCCTTTATTTACCACAATATTACACATAATTATTTTAAACAGTGAACTTTACGATGTTTGCTTAATATGTCATTGCGTTTATTGACAGCCTTCTTTCTGTAGCATGTCGTACATGTTAGACCTAAACGCCATTCTTCTCGGATAAAAACCCTCCTGGACACTCGGAAATAATGCTGTGCAGTAATACTGTACTCCAGCCACGTGGTTGCTGTTACATGTAAACTGAGTAACATTCATCGGCAAATTTTGATTTCTGAAAGAACAATTGAGAGCATTTAGCTAAGTTGAAAACGGTATTGAAATTCATTTTGTTTGCTATTTATTGTGTGTTACTTTGCAGATTTTGAGCATGTTTTATAAAAAAAATCTTACCCCATCCATATGTGAATGGTTTAGGAACGGTTTACAAGCATAAACACCTTGTGTCATTTTCAAAGCTTGAATAAAGTCAAGAACTTAATTTTTAGTTAACTGATAAATGTGGCTGTTAGACAACTTTTTTTGACAGTGAAGAGTAATAACATACATTTGTACCCGGATTTAGCAAGATTCGTCCAAAATGTAATCATTACGCGAGAAAATTGCCTTTCCTGTCTTGTATTACTAACATTCCTTCGACCAAACGCGGATGTATCTGAACTCGGAGGTATACCAAATACATATGGTACTTCATCGAAGTGATTTGATCCTGCAGGATAATCGCAGTGATTTAGGAAATGTAATAAACAAAGAAAATTGATTTAAAGCACCTTTTAAAAATTTTAATGTTACATTTTAAAATTTAGCATTTATTCCGCAGTAAAAATGTGTATGAAATGCATTTTAAAAGCCACTCTATAACATACTTATAAATTTTAAAGTCTGTATTACTCCGCCTAATGGTTTTCTAAAGTCAGTTTGTTATGACTGCCGCATAACTATAAATAGAACTAACACACTTCTTGCGTTATTGTTACCATTTTAAGCGATGCAGAAATGTCAATGAGTTACCGGTCTTTTGACTAGCATGAGTCTTTAAAATCATTAAAAATGATCGAGGGTGTTCATATTGCAACATTTTACGCAAGTCGCCGCGGTTTACGACTTTTCTTAAATTTCCGTTACATGTATCTTACCTTTTACATTAGCATACGTAAGAACCTTTTAACAGATATTCTCCATATAGTTTGCCTTCCGGTATAGATCTACTGTTTTCAAAATTCTGTACTTGTCTTCAACTGACGAAACATCAGTCATCTTGCTGTGATGCTTTATATAGGTGAACACATCGTAAAAAAGAAGTAAACAAAATTTCTGATATCAAAGATTGTTATTTTATTCGAGAGGCTAATACAATTACTTTACATGTTAGACCGAGTATGGGTTACAAGAACGTATTTAGAGAGTAAGATCTAGATTCTAGTACATGTATCATTTCAATTTCCTAATGAAGTTATTTCTTTGAAGTAGAAACTGCAGTATGGCTTTTGACACAATGAATAAAAGTTCCGTACTAAAATTTCCGTGATGAATTCCTGTGTATGTAAAACAACAAAAATAATGTCAAACAGGGAATGCCACGTACCAAAAACGCAGACTCCCCAAAACGAGCCCCACAGCACCCAGAAGTGCACACACACACACACACAGACACAGACACAGACACACAGACAGACACACACAGACAGACACACACACACAGACACACACAGACACACACAGACAGACACACACACACACAGACACACACACAGACACACACAGACACACAGACACACACACACACACACACACACACACACACACACACACACACACACACACACACAGACTTGTATGACTCAGGTTGTGAGGACCATGACATATGACCACTTTATGAGGACTATGTTAAATTGTGGTTTTAAAGGGACAACGGTTATACAATTAATAAATACCAAGGCGAATTTTAAGTTGCTCTATGCAGATTTCTCTTACACGTCGTTAAAATGGTAGATATTGAAACTGAGGACTTCCCTACTCTTTGTATATTTAAGAGGACAGCAGTAAGAGGACTTTCATTTGCATATTTTACACAACAATAACCATAACTATCATTGCGAGGACGTAATTTTACACATCAAATCGAGGACCTTCATTTGCATATTTTACACAACAATAACCATGACTATCATTGCGAGGACGTAATTTTACTCTCCAAACCGAGGACCTTCATTTGCATATGTTACACGATAACTGTAACTATCATTGTGAGGACGTAATTTTACACTCCAAACCGAGGACCTTCATTTGAATATTTTACACAACAATAACCATGACCATCATTGCGAGGACGTAATTTTACACTCCAAACCGAGGACCATCATTTGCATATTTTACACGATAACTGTAACTATCATTGCGAGGACGTAATTTTAAACATCAAACCGAGGACCTTCATTTGCATATTTTACACGACAACTGTAACTATCATTGCGAGGACGTAATATTACACATCATTTCAAACCGAGGAACTTCATTTGCATATTTTACGCGATAACTGTAACTATCATTGCGAGGACGTAATATTACACATCAAACCGAGGACCTTCATTTGCATATTTTACACAACAATTAATATAACTATCATTGCAAGAGCATATGTTTACATTCCAAACTGAGGACTTTCTACTAACACCAACACTCGGGGACTGAATGTTAGGGTAGACTCAGTCCTTAAACCGAGGTCCCATGTATGGGTGCTTTACACCTGGCATGTTAAAGAACCAGGTGTCTCTGGAACTGGGATACCGGTCTGTATCGTGCACTGAATGCACGAAAGAGTTAGACGGACATATTAAAAGCACTGTTCTCATATAAATTCCTTTTTTCCTTAGGGAAATGCCTTCAAAACAGGAATTATGCTAAAATAATAAAACGCATGTTTTATTGCCTTCTTTTTCTAGCTTTCCTCATGTTATATTTATTCTTTGTGTTGTATGGCAGCTGCAATTATCAGCAGGAAAGTACATGCATGAACATCCACCTCCGGACAACAGCCACTTTGTTTTATCTGGTTGCTGTATGTTGCACTGTATTCCTGGGAAGGCTCGACCAACTTACCGATAACCAGCACTCTAGAGCACTTACATTTGCCTTTATACTATGAACTTTTAGTGGTCCATTTCTACATCAAAAATGTTGAAGAGAAGACAATAGTTATTTTCTGCAGGTGAAGATTCCTATATGCAAGACATTTCCCCTCGATCTATTGTTTTCAATCTTGCATTAGGCATTGCATCCAAATGTGAACATTTTCATGGTAATAAACATTTTGATCAAGTTCCATTAAAATCGAATTCAAAGTGTGACCTCTAAAAGAGTTCACCAACTGTTGATGGACAGATAGATGATGAACAGTGGCTCGACTTTAAAAGGGGCATAACTCTCAAAATTCAATTCAGAGTTATGGGGATTATTACTCCTGGTGTAGACTTTGACAGTAAATAACTATTTCAAGTCAATTGCTTTGATAGCAACATAGATATATGACTTCATATGACTAACCTAAAATCTCTTATTAAAAAGGGGGCATAACTCTAATAAAATTCAAATCAGGGTTGTGGGGATTGTTTCTCCTGGTGTACACTTTGACAGTAAATAAGTATTTTAAGTTTCAAATCAATAGCATTATGTATGCTTTATGTACTCTTGTCTGTGGATGGAGGTTATGATGGTTAACAAGTATGGTAAGTTTCAAAGCAATATCTCTAATGGTTGGGAAATGAAGTGAGGTAGTACGAAAAACTTAACCACGGTGTGACACCAATGCTGAAGTGAGTAGGATAGCTCCTCTTCTTCGAAAAGTTGAGCTAAAAATGAAAACACAAAGACTATTTTGAAATTACTGTTTTACTGAAAATCCTGAATTTAATAAAAGAATAAAACATGATTCTTTGGTAAGACTGATATTAATGCATCAAAATCTTGAAAAATTTATGTTGAATTCTAATTTTTTAATAAGTTTTGATTTGAAATTGTGCCATCATTAAAAAGGGCAATAGAAATTGCTGCTCTTATAGTTACATATTAAATTCTAAAGTTGAAAAGTGTAATACATATTGAATCTAGCTTTCAGGTGGTGTGAACATATGTTTCTAGTTTCATAGTAGTATGTCTAATGGTTTCAAGTGGACTTAGAGCCAGTGAGAGAGAGCGCTCATCAGCAGATAGAAAGCACCCATCAGATCTTACTTTATGCAGAAATAATGCATACTGAATACAAATTAAAGCTCAAGAAACAACACTTACAATAATAAGATGATATATGTTCTAGAATTTGAAATTCAGAATAGCCCTTTAGAAACACAGATAACAGGAAATTCAGTTAAAATACAAACAAGACTAACTAGAGCTATCACTGAAGGTGATTAATACCCACTGCATACCACCTGGACTATGAGAACTATGTAAATTAACTAATTGAACATTTATTTAATTCTTCTAATATATTTCATCTAAAATCTGGTGGAAAATACAATAATTTTGATAATAAACAGTAGTATTATATTTTGTATATGCAGTATTCCAAGTATGTCTATATGTGTGCACTCAAATAGGAATACTACCACTTATTGTCAAATTTATTGTATTTTTAACCAAATTAAAGATGAAATATATGAGAAGAATTAAATAAATGTTCATTTAATTGTTTAACATAGTTCACAAAAGTGTAGTAATTTTATTGTACATAATATTTAGGTTATAGCTAGCTAATTTGCATATAGAGAATGTATCATCCAGTTAACAGTAAAATCGAAAATTTCAAATGAAGGGATTTGATTTTAACACTTTGAATATTTGAAATGGTAGTCTCAAATACTACTCTAACTAAATGTTTTAAGTTGTTGAAAGTGAAAATGGGCACTTAACACTTGCAGCCATGTTTTTTTACGAATCTGGCTGGTTATCAAAAGGAACCGAGATCTTATGGATATACAAGTTGTATTCAAGTTTAGTCAAAATCAAATAAAAATTGTTGCCTCTAATATTAGTGTTCACAAGAATTTAGCCATGGTTGTTGACGAATCTTGCTGGTTATCGAAAGGAAGCGAGATCTTGTGGATATACAAGCTGTATGCAAGTTTGGTCAAAATCAAATAAACTAGATGCCCACGTGCAACATGTCGAGCCCGCCATGTCAAAAGGGCTAACTCCTTACCAAGTAGAGATGGGTAAAAATACACCAAAATATTGGATGTAACATGCATGTTGTACCACAGAAAATTGGTCTCGATTTTTCTCTACGGCCAGTAATAAAAAAGTTACAATATAAGCTATTTATAGTAACAACAAAGGGAAGTAATTCTAAAAACAAGGGTAGCCCATGGTGGTGAACATTTGTACAATGTAACATCAAAATCCCTCCATGCATGAAGAAGAAATGCTCCAGACAAAGATATTCTTGACTTTGAACTTTAACCTCTAAGTGTGACCTTGACCTTAGACCTAGGGACCTGGTTCTTGCGCATGACACTCCGTCTCATGATGGTGAACATTTGTGCCAAGTTAAATTAAAATCCCTCCATGCATGAAAAAGATATGCTCCGGACAAAGTAATTCTTGAATTTAACCTTTAACCTCCAAGTGTGACCTTGACCTTAGACCTAGGGACCTGGTTCTTGCGCATGACACTCCGTCTCATGATGGTGAACATTTGTGCCAAGTTAAATTAAAATCCCTCCATGCATGAAAAAGATATGCTCCGGAAAAAGTAATTCTTGAATTTAACATTTAATCTCCAAGTGTGACCTTGACCTTAGACCTAGGGACCTGGTTCTTGTGCATGACACTCCGTCTCACGATGGTGAACATTTGTGCCAAGTAAAATCAAAATCCCTCCATGCATAAAAAAGATATGGTCCGGACAAAATCGGACGCACGCACATACACCGAACCGCCAAAAGTGACAACTATATCGAGCTCATCGCAGGCGGGCTCGACAAAAATGTTGACTCTATCCTGTTAATATGACGTCACGAATCAATACCGTGTGGCGGAATTTTTGCGTTTAAAATTGATTTTAATAGCTTTTTAAAGACTCTTCGTGTAAATATATACATTTAGTTTGCTAGAATCGTAAATTAAAAGCAGAATGTCGATTTAGAAAAGTCTAATACATATTAAAGCGAAAAAAATTCGCCACTCAGCGACCAAAAATAACAACATTGAATAATCAAGTAGGCCTAATCAGTCTAGAAAATGTTGTTGTAAGTGAGAAAATGAATCTACCACGCACATTAGGTTGAAGAGCAGAGCCTCGTTTTCGAACATACCTCAACTCTCGGTGAGACTTCCTTATCTTCAACTCATGTACGTGGTAGATTCTCTATATCTATCATCGCTTATCTTTCACCGCTATGACGTCACAAATTTGACGTCATAAATAAGCATCACGCTACATATTTTGTTGCGTTAAAATTGAAGTTCAATAGACTCTGCAATAAACATTGTAAGCTGTGAAATGTTAACCTAAAGAAAGAAGTTAATTTAGAACTGAAGTGAACGTAGTCTACTACGCAACTAACATTTCCAACTGAAAAATAACATTGAATAGGCCATCCCATACATGCCGCTATGTATATCTAATCAATAAAGAAAACTTTTTTTTCAGGTGAGAAAATAAATCTACCACGCACACCGAGTTGTAGAAAAGGAAATCTCACCCTCGGGTTGAAATACCACCAAAAACTCTGCAGAGCCTCGTTTTTGGACGTATCCCAACCCTCGGGTGAGATTTCCTTATCTACAACTGATGATGTGGTAGATTCCCTTTATCTTATAATTTTTGTGTGTAGTTTATATCTTTCCACATGACAATACACTTTGCAGATTTAACGTGTGTTCTTTCTATTAGATGATTTTTTATTTTTAATGTAGAACTTTATCTGACTCCAAGGCCGTTTCAGGAGTACAGGCTCTTGTTTCTGGGCTTCAAGAATGACATGTTTTCCTGGCAGTCGATCCAAGTAAAAAAATTTGTCCAGCTGTCTTTGGACAGCTGCCTTTTCTTCTTCACACCATGGTGTTCGTTTGCCATCAGACTTTCCTGCCTTTACTTTTTTCCTTCCTTTGAGTGTTTGAGTGACTGGTTTTGCTGGACGCTCCTCCTCCTCCTCCACTGTACCTGGAAGTTCGTCATCTCCCTCTTTCTCAACTTCTTCATATTCCAGTGGTTCTGAAAATAGACATTAGCAATCCCCATATTTTCAAACGTGAAAGAATTTAAAATGCTCTCTGTTGTTAAAAATCAACAGACACAAAATTTCAAATATAAGGGCCAAGATGAATCTTTATAATATGATACAGTAAAACCTGCCTTATCCGGCACCTGAATTAAAAGGAATCTTGCGTTATCTGGCATGTTCATTTAGTGCCTCCCAGCAAAATCACTCTATATTCTATATGAATAAAACCTGCTTTAACTGGCACAATTTTGTGGTCCTGATGGATGCCGGTTAAAGCAGGTTTTACTATAATACCGTAACCTTATATCCATGATAATAAGAAAACTGATCAAAGAGTCAGTAATTGGTAAATAGTAAGGTGGTGTAGAGGTTTAGGTGTCTGCCGCTCATCCTGGAGGTTGCGGGTTCGAGCCCCACCAAGGTCACGACCGTACCTTCTCATATGACACCAGTACTGGTTTTTCCAGGAAGCGGACTCGAGAGTGACTCGATAAGCTAAAAGCTTTCTTCACAATCGAGCTAAATTAATTAGTATAAACTAAACTAAACAGTAGGAATTTATACTTTTAAATGCAAAAATTCACACTCAGTCCCCACAGTGCTAGCACAATAGTCCTCAAAAACCAAAATGTCCTCTCTTTGTTGGTGTGTAGTCAGAAATGTGACCTCCCAATGATAGTTATACGAACACACGCTGAAATCAGGCGGTAAAAAGGTCAAAAGCTCAAGATTAAAAGTTCAACAGGTAACATACCATCCAGATTAAACTGAATTTCATCTAAGCTTTTTCCCTTGTAGTGGTTAAGGTTCCCTCGCTCAACTTCCAACAGCAGCTTACTAACTTTGGCAATCTGTAAAGAATAAGAAACAATTTTTTTCTATTTTTACTTTTTATGTAAAACTTGCATTGACAAAAACTGTCAGTGAGACAGCACTCAATCTTTTGTAACAAAAATACAAGCTCTGATTAAGTGTGCTTTTCTCATAGTGCATAATCAATGTTATGAAACTGGAAAATTGGTTAGCTGACAGAATTAATTCATAAATTTAACCTTAACATAACCTCTTTTATTGAACACTACGATGATTAAATTGTTAAATGATAGAAATTACTATTTGTGAACTTAAGCCATTTGTCAAATATAATTAATAGTTTGTGGAGTCTCATAGGTAAAAGGCAGGCAAGGTCAGTTTTTTTAATAATATATTCTAGTATGAAGATATTTGCAAACTCACAGCGTATTTAATATCTTTAGTTGCTGGGATTGCTGTTGAGGTCATTTTAAGGTCAAGGTTACTGTTTTCAATTTTTTCATGAATTGTTTTGCTTACAACATCTGCTGTGAAATGGTTACTACATAAAAAGCGGACTGTGGCGTGAAATTTTTACATTAGCACAGTTAACATGGTTAAAGGTTTTCCTGCCACAGTCACCTTTTTTCAGATTTCCTGAAAACTACCAAGCCATCAGACAAGTCCTACAAATTTTGGCAAGTACAGACACTTCAGTCAGACTGTCCAACATTCATTTGCAGCTGCGATCTGACAAAATATGGTCACTGAAGTATTATGAAGGTGCATAGCTAAGGACAATTAAGATGGTGAAGCTGTTTCAGCTACTGATATATGTGATATGTCACTTGAGATGGAGATAACCTTTTTGATTAGGATTCAGATGCAGATGAACTTTTGAATTATGACAATGTAAAGATGTTCTGCTAAGATAACATGTTAACATATTAAGTATGAACTAAAATAAATAGAAATGCTCCATTTTCCCTTGTTTCGTTCACTTATCTTGACCGAACAGATTTTCTTTTGGTCTGGTAAGTAATGCACCTTTTTTTACTCTCACAATACCCAGTTGCCGTGGTGATGACACTTCATACAGTCAATCTATCGCGATTAGACAAAAGAGATTAAGCAAACAAAAGAGTTTCAATTTCTTGGTGTGAATTGTTGAACAAACATTTAGATTAAGGACAATTATTATGCAAGTGTTTTAAAGTCTTGATTACGCTAATACATGATGGAAAGGCGCTAATTTAAGCAATTTCAATTTGTACTGCGCCCGTTTTTCAAACATTAAACAAGTTTAATAGATAATTTTATATTTTCCAATTAAAATGAAAAAACTTTTCAGGTTGTTCTTCATTGAAGCTTTTCTTTCCAAGTCCGCTTAAGCCTCCTGCTGATCTATTAGTACTGGAAATGAATTTCCCAGGACGCAGCAGAAAAAGTAAATAAATGTCCATGTAACGACACTATCACGGAGAAAGCGAAACCGAAAGTACAACAGTCCTTACAGAGTTAGCTCCCGTGATAACAACGTAAATGAAATACGTGTATTTTGTCCTAATTTTTATGTTGTGATTGATTGAATCTTACAGCCATTAATTTTCTGATTTAAAATGTATAAAAGTAAGTTCTCTGGAAAGTATATATTTGCCTGGTTAGGGTAACCGTAAGCTATAAATTTATTATCACGAAAATATGTGACAAATTGATCAAAAACGTATCAAATTTAGTACATTAAAAGACCGAATATCCGGATAATTGTTCGGAAGGCTGACCGAATATCCGAATACCAATTTGGGTATTCATTGACATCCCTAGTATTAAGTCCTTACAGTGATACCAAATCCTTCCACTGAAAATGTGTAAACACACCTTTGAAGTCCTCATTAAGCAAGTTGTTGGACACATAGTACAAATGATAATTTAAGCCTTTAGTAAGGACAAATTACTTAGCAAGTTAAAGCTTTTTTCTCTCTCAGCTTTCTGTATGTCCTTAATCAACTGCCATTGCTAACCTGTTAAGTTTGTTAACTTAGTTTCAGTTAATTGATCAAAATGTTTTACAAATACAAGTTCTCCTACTGATAACAGAACATGACAGACTGGCTGCACAAATGTTTCAACCTTTCATTTACCATCCAAAACTCTTGGAACAAATAGCGACTATTGCAATAAACTAACCTGAATAGTGCTTTCTGGCAATCGATAAAACTCCCTATGTACTCTTATATCATGCCCTAGGAAACCTGCCAGAACATCAAGCTCATTATCTTTCAAGTTCAGCATCTGGGAGATTGTTGCCACATGTTTTCGGAAGCCAGTGCTGGTCAATGTCTCTGGTTGCTTAGCTCCACATATTGACGAATATTTCCTTAGAACATCAGTTGCTCTAATTGGTGTTGATGACTCACCAGGCCGGGCAAACATATACATATTCTCAATGCTAATATTACCACAGGATCTGTTTTTAAGGAGGAAATCCAACTGTGTTTTCAAGTTTTGTGTAAGTAGAATTGCGACACGCCTACCTCGTTTACCCCTCAACTCTACCCTGTCAATTACTTCTGCTAGCTTTTTTTCAAGTGGAGAAAGGGATTCAAGAATCTCAGTCTGCGGAGTTTTACCGTGCTGTACACCATCAAGGTACTGTTTTACTTCAAGTCTTTCAGCTTCTCCTGCTCTCCGTTTATTGAAAAGTACCACTTGTGCCAAAGTGACCTCACTGAGATCTCTGAACTCCTCCTGTGTTATTTCAGTCATAGCCATAATTGCCTCTGCTTTCTTTTTCAGGTATGATGATAAAGTTTTCAGATCCTCAGTTAGAGGAATTCTCATAGGTTTGTTGTATTTCCGAATCTCAAGAGATTCCAAAGCCGCATGACTTACCTCAACATCCCAATCCTCTTTGTACATGTCAATGAACATTTCAGCCTTTTCTTGAAGTACTTTATTACCTTTAGCCATGGCATGGGTCTTTATTTTACGTGCAACTTTATGCAAAGAATGTCCTATGTTCTTGGCTAATGATGGAATATCAAACAAAGAAGTTGAACTGCTGTAACCACACAAATTCTTTACTGCAGTGACACAGACTTGAAACTTTATGGGATCAATACAATCCTTCAAGGAAGTTATTGAAGAATCAGCTTCTCTTGCTGACTGCACAAAACGACCCAATTCTCTCATTTTCTGTCGAATGTATCCAAAATAATGCGTATTCCGAGCATGCTTTATAAACTTCCTTTGACCAAATACTACTATATCGTAATCAGATCGAGCAATTAAGGAAATTTCATCATTGGCCAGTCTGTCTAATATCTTTTCTCTGAACTCTTGCATAGCAACATCAGACACAGGCATTAATGATGCACTTTCTATTTGATGATGATTTGAAGACTTTCCATTTGACTTTTTATCTGGGTGTGCATTTTTTATGTGTCTCCATAAATCACAAGCTAGGTATGTCCCAAAACACTCCTTACACTGAACATATGATGTTCCTTCTGCTTCATTTGTTGGCCTTTTGCATGGAATAATTTCACCCTGCCCTTTCTCAAAAACTTTGATATTGTGTGCAAAGTCACCTTTTTGCATCAGACTTTTCCATTCCTCTTTCCTCTTTTTTGATTTTTTTTCATATGCTAAAGCTCTTTGAACCTCTATTTCAGTGGAATGCTTCTGCTCCAAATGCCTAGCAAGTTTAGAATACTGTTTCTCACAAAACACACAAACATGTTTCTTATCCCATATTCTTTTGCCATCTGCTTTTTTCTTGCTTTTGGTGACATATATTCGTCTTCCAGCTTTGCTGAGATTACCAGTGGATGACTGTCCATGTTCTATTCTTTCCTTATGCACACTGTCATCATCTGGCTTGCTCCCACTAGTTTGCTCAGTATTTTGCACTACTTCCATGTCTGTGTCACTTGTACTGAAAGCATCTGCTTTGCTTTGGTTAATGTTCTTATCCCCAACATCATCATATGGCAGATTTGTATTGTTATGAGCTTGTTTGGCATTTACCATTGGCATTATTACTGATAAATTGCTGTCTGAACACTCAATATCTGCTTGGTTTTCATTTACATCCTCGTCACTTGAATAACAATCACTTGAATAACGATCACTTTCTGGAACATAATCCTTATCTAAATCATCATCATCACTATTGGTAGTGAACTCCATGACATCATCACTGTCAGCCTCACCCCTCTCATTGTTGGAATGCTTCCCACTGCAAATAGGATAATGATACAGTAAGACTAAAAGTGTGTTTTTAAAAGTGAACAGTCTATACTATACCAGTTGTCACTATGTATATACAATACTGATTCAGACATTATAGAGGAGTAATAAATAATGTGTGCTGTTGTCTAGTTAATAGATACCTATGGGCAACATAGATGTTCAAGAGCTTAAACTCAATCTTTAGTAGAACAGAGCAGCCCATAAGACAGCCAGTGCTTGACTTTTCTAGCGTATTGATAGTGAAATCTTAGCGAGTCCTCAACAGGACATAACTTTCCTAAACTATCATGAACCAGAATTTCTAAGTCCAAAAAGGGGCATAACTTTGCTAAAATTCAAGTCAGATTTATTGGACCTGTCCATTACTGCGAGGTCAATGGCTTAGAACACTATACAAAATTTTTTAATGCAATCTCTCTACTGTATATGAAGATATATGCTTGCACGCAAAACTTTAAACAAAAGTGTGATGCTGATGACAACGCTTGGGTGAGTAAAATAGCTTGTACTGTTTTATGAATAGCTGAGCTAAAACTTAAAAAGTCATTATATAAATATTTTTTGAGGTCTACTTTCTGTTACTCATTTAAAACTAAATTTCCACCAACCCCATAGTGGGGTGGGGTGGGGAGAGGGGGATGGGGGGAAGGGAGTGTACAACCAACAGCAGTTCAAATCTGAACCAGTGAATGTCACATACCTGTAATATGTATCAACATCTAAATATGTGAACGTACTTAGACAGTCAAATAACCAATCTTTGAGCACTGTATTTGGTCCACCTGTAACAAAAGTTGATATTTTTCTACATGTCCTGATCAAAGTTATCTGGAAATTCAAAAAGCCCTTCTGTATCTTTCCATTTAAATATTTCATCAAGGTCAGTGATTTTTATTTGGCAGCATAACTGAGAAGGTACAAAGTCCAAGTAACATTTTAAAAACCAGAAAGCATCTCCTTAGATGGTTGTTATATTTATAAGTGATCAGGTATTGCAGTGGCAATACAGACATCCCCTACCAGTCAACAACATTGTCAATATGTGCTGTAGTTTCAAAGACGAATAAACATATCACAATAACAGAGATCAAGGTGTGAATAACATACATTTGCTGAAATCTATATTTTAATTGTGAAGTCCATCTAAAGATCATTATTGTTAAATGATAATTTTTGAAAGTTTGAAGAAATTGTGTCAGATAATGAATGAGGAGTTCAGGTAACAAGGATGTGATCAACGGACAGAAGTATGCCCCCCCTCCCCAGGTGGTGGGGGCATAATAAGGTCCATATCTATATCCAGAGATATATCGCTGATAATACATGTACATAAAATTTGCACTAAATGGTCTTAGTCAAACAGGTTTGTTGACTGTGAGGCCTTGTGTGAAGTTTCAATTTTATACATGTACAGTCTATGAGATTATGTGACCATGAAAACTTGAATCAAAACCTAGAACAGAAATTTGATGCTAATCTCAAAACAACTTAGCTAAAAATATAGTTATAAATGGTAACTAACCCATTCCATCTAAGGACATGACGAATGAGCTGTTTTGTCCAAGCCCTCCTCCCAATGACAGAATAATATTCTTCACTGCCTCTACAAAATATTGAGCATTTATTACATTAAAATACACATACATATTTCTGTGAACAATAGCTCTGCTTAGTACCTTAGGTCTTCAGGCTTACAATCCTACTGCTTCATCACAAAAAAGAATAATTTTGGTGATAAAACCTGCCGCTACCCCTTTACAACTGTAGTAAAAACATACTGCAAACAAAAGGGAGGAAGCATTATCAAATCCCGTGTGCAATTTGAAAAAATTCAATTCATTATGACTTCTGGCTTGCACAAGAAAATTCAATAAAGGCAGGTAATTAAACAAGAGGGCCAAGTGACCCTGCGTCATCAACAGACGTTTTTTTCTATTGACTGAACCTATGACCTAGTTATTGTACGTTCATTGTTGTTATGAGTAATTATATAGCACTCTGACCTTCGTGATATATTCTTACGCACATAAGAACTCCAACTAAAGTTATTCTATGAAAACCAAACTCAGTTACCATAGTATTTCTTAAATAAAAGTACCTTTAGGCAAATCCGGTGATTCTCCAGAGATTTTTATATTCACACCTCTCAGTATCTTCCTTTTAGATTGTCTTGACAATAATGCACCAAGTCCTGCTGGAAAGTCAATATCCCCCAAGATTTCATACTCTTCCTGCAAATCAATTAATCATTATTGGGACAACATAAAACACGATGAAAAAATTCAGGAAAAAACTCTGAACTGTTACAAAGAAGATAAAAACAATATAACAACTTCCAAGGCCTAAATTTCATCACATGGGCCAAATACCATCATTATATATTTCTATTGTTTACAAAATCCAACCTTATACATGATTATCTAAGTGTTGGACTGCTGATACTGGATGTGTAGACTCTGCAAAAATTAGCTTAAGGTGTATCATTCCAAACATTTATGATCAATAATATCTGACTATATATCAAAAACTTTAACCCGCTAACATCGGAGCGAGTGCAAAAAAGCCTTGCTCCTGAATCTCTCAACAAGACACAAAGAAAATCCCAACAGTAGCTGAACCCTTTACATTACCCTTAACAGTGCAGATCCCGATCAGAGATGTGCAGGCTGATTTGGATCTACACTGGTCGCACATGTGATTAAAAGCGTGTCCATGGAGTAATGGGTTAAGAGAAGTGCAAAGACAAAAGTTTCACAACAGACAGACAATTACAAATCACTGTGTCTCTCCAGGGAGACATAATCACTGACACTTTCAAAGAATGTTTCTCACCTCTGGCAAAAAGTACCCTGCTTCTAAACACTTATTTATGTACAGGTGGTCAAGAATCCAGCAGTGATGAGCAATGCCTAAGAAGTATTTTACTGTTCTGTCACAGAAACGTTCTGTATCTGAAATACATGTACAAAGCATTGCTTATACATTGTATCTACACACATTTCTCCTCAGCTGAAAGCAAGAATTCTTTCAATAGCTAATGATTTCCTCACCTTTCTCTTTCATAACAAAATATTAACAGAATGTACAAATTCTGTCTGAATTCAAGGCCAAACTACAACTACCACTTAATTTGTCCAGCAACCTTACAAAATAGCAGTCGACTTAATGATAAATGCCCTGGTAAAGAGAGGGGAAATACTTATGTAACTGAAAAACCTTACATGATTTGCTAGAACTTAAGCTAAATCCCTTAATAATAAAAGCCATACCTGCTTGCATGATAACATGCGTAGTATTAGTCTGGAACTCTGAAGCATATTCCCCCCACATCTTGTAACAAGTTCAACCAGCTTGTTCTGAAAACATTTATAAAGGGCCCATAAAACAAACTGACTTCTCAAGTCTCATAGGAACAAAACTGAAATTTGATACAAGAACATGACTGTGGCTTCCTTCATCTATGCCCTTCCAGTCCTTGATCTGCTGATGATATATCTCCTTCAATCTCAAGACCTCAACTCGAATTTTTTTAAGGTAGCATAAATTTTGGAAGACTAACAGACAGCCATGACAAAACAAGAGATGTCAGTGAAACTGACGTATGCCTCCCAAAGTGTGCAGCCATCATGTACAAGGCCCCATGTTTGCAGTTAAAAAGAGATCAAGTCTGCACATCACCTTGGTGAAGTGAATATTTGACAAAAGTCTCATGAAAAAAAAAATCTTTATAGGCATTCAGGAGAAATGTGGTGTACATCAAAATTGAGGCCCAACTCTTTGACCTTGAGCTGTGATGACCATGAGCTGCTGAAAGTGACACACAAGTGTTGCCCATTGTCTTGATAAGGTGAACATTTGAAAATCCTTCAAGCCTTTAGAAGATAAGGAGCAAAAACAAAATCAAGGCTCAAATCTGTTACCTTATTAAGTTAAGCTGTGACCTTGAACTTTGGTCTGATGGAAGTGGCCCATGGGTTTTGGACATTGCCTTGGTGAGGTGAACATTAAACACAAGTTAAAGCATATGGGAGATATGGAGAAGACATGAAGTGGAAACGGACAGACAAACAGTCTGATTACTTCATGTATATGCCATTCTTTGGGGGGTATAAAAGTAGAGAAAAACTGTTAGGTTTATTTAACAAGTTTCTTGGCAAAAATGTTAAATATGCTGCAAGCATTTTTTTTACAAATAAAGATTAAATTCAGAAATTGTCAAAATGAAGTAAACTGTTATCATAAAACTGAAATACCTTTATTTTTCTGTTTCCTGAACAAATAAAAACTCTTTTACAATAACCTACAAAAGAAATAAAACATAATAGTTTGTATGCAAATAAACTTTTCCTGCAATGAGTAAAATAAATCATGGCCAATTATTAATCCTTTTAGAGGACCACCAAATTATTGAAAATACAAAGTTCTAGGCCTTCAATCTTTAGATTTTAAACATTTCCATGAATGAATAAACTGTCCCAAAAACAAACATGTTAATACCTTTCTCTGGCTGTTCTAGGTCCTCTGATTCCATGCTCTCTTGGTTTGGGTCATCTTTTGTAGGTGTAACATAAGAGTTGGCCAGTGGAGATTCTTTACCAAGTGTCTGATCTTTGCCAGCCTCTACAGCGCACCAATTACCAGCCTGATTGATCTGCTCCACTGTAGAATATTATTAAAGTATTACACTTTTCAATTAATGCAGGGACAGAATTTTATTAATCCTTTTAAAATACCACCAAATTATTGAAAATGCAAAATTTCAGAAGTTCTAGGCCTTCAATCTTCAGATTTTAAACATTTCCATGAATGAATAAACTTTCCGAAAAACAAACATGTTAATACCTTTCTCTGGCTGTTCTAGGTCCTCTGATTCCATGCTCTCTTGGTTTTGGTCATCTTTTGTAGGTGTAACATCAGAGTTGGCCAGTGGAGATTCTTTACCAAGTGTCTGATCTTTGCCAGCCTCTACAGCGCACCAATTAGCAGCCTGATTGCCCTGCTCCACTGTAGAATATTATTAAAGTATTAACTCCATCCTTACATTTCTTCAGATAGTATTGCTATAAGCCAAAAAGAACTTCTGTATTTTGCACTGTGTAATACTGCCAAGTCCTCAAACTGTTAGTATCACAAGGCAACGCAATACTAAGATTAACAAGAGGGCCAAAGAACCATTAATTTTTTGTGAGAGTAATGGCATTCTACTACAATGCTTGGATCAATCCCGAGAAATATGTCTAGCACAACTACATGTACACTTCATGGAATGTCAATCTTTTAACTAAATTACTAAAAAAATTGGAAGACTTTGATCATCAAGCATATCAATCAGTCAATAAACTGAATGACTGGCCAATAGGCACATAAACTCCTCTGTATTCTTCAATCAAAATCAAGTATTCAAGGAAATGTAAAAATGAAACTGCTTATGGTTGCTCAAACAAATGCCCTTACTTAATGTTGCAATATAACAACATACCGAGGACCAAGGGACTTTTACACTTTAAGCAGCAGGATCTCATGTCTATGTAAGGACTTGCATAATAATATTTAGTGGTTGAGCCATCCTATGACCATCATGTCCCTTTAGGTGCGAATGTTAGCAGTTTCTTATATAGAGGATAAGGTCAAGTTCTAGTACTTCCCAGGTACTTTGGTAAAACAAACAAACAAACAAACAAACAACCAGTTTCTTCTTCAAAAACCTTGTTTAAAAAAAGTTGAAGAGCACTGCTAGGCGGAGCAAAACACGCCTGAAGGGTGTTGACAGTTCCAAAGCAAGTTATCTGCAAAAGAATTTCCTTGTAAAACTCTATGTAAAATAAAAAGGGCCATAATTCTGCTGAAAAAGGACGGATCCAAAAATTATCTCCCTTATGCACAACTACATGTCAAGGTCAGTCATCCCTGAACGTTTTAACAAATTCAATAATGAATGAGGAGTTATCCACACAAGAATTTGCTTATGTAAAGTAACAAAGGGCCATAAAACTGCTGAACAAGGGCAGATCAAAAAATTATCTCCGTTATGCACAACTATATGTCAAAGTGAATCATCCCTGAAAGTTAGATCAAATTCCGTTCAATAACGAATGAGGAGTTATCCGCACAAGAATTTGCTAACAGACGGACTGATAGGGGATATAACATAACACGTCTCTTTGGGCATATAAAAAACACAAAACGAAAAAATCAAAGTGAACTGAAATATCAATAACAGTAACTGTCAGTACATACATACTTGATAACTTCGTATCTGATGTTTCATGCTGTCGATAAAAGCAAGCATTAAAACATTTTTAGCAAACAGAATTAACATTCACTAGTCTTGTTGGTCAGTCTTTTAAGCATAAGAAATATTGAAATCTAACTTTATTTGAAAAGCTTGAAACTATAAACAGGAAATGTTTTATTTTATCAGAGACCACTGTCATTTAAAATCCATTAATAGATGAATACAAGACAAAACTAACATTTCTCCATGGATAGTATCCACCACCATAATCATAGGTTATTTCCTCTCCTTCCATGATTTCCCTGTTTGCGTAGAATGCTGGGTAGTCTTCCCCTTTCACTTTTACAACCTTCACTATCAGGTTGGGAGATACATGGTTATCATTGATGAGCCTTCCATACGAGCCGTCATCAAATGTTGCATCAATCCTAAATCAGTAAATCAAACATTACATTTTCATGAACTTCATCTATAGATACATTGTTACAATAGTAAAAGTGAAGCCTTTTGAGGTATAAAATTACTCTATCGAAACCCCTTATGTATACTGTATGGTACATGTAAGGTAAAAAGGCAAAGTCAAAGTTAAACAGAACTTTATATGCACTATGCACAACTATGCTAAAGCCGCGATCTCACTGCCATGCTTTGGTCTCCCGGTTTATCCTGACAACCTTGACAATTCCGTGAATGGCCAGAAAGATCCTTTGTGAACCTTGTCGAACCAGCAAACGGCCCCGGTTGTTTTAAAATGTTTGATACAGCCAGAATCACAGGACGATTGCTCAAACCAGCATATTCCATGCAATATCAGTGCTATGCTGTCAATTTCTGAGGTAACATCGGATATCCACCTTGTGTCTACCGTGATATTCTGTAGTTATCAGCGGTCACCGCAATCACTTTATACATGATAGAGCTTTGGTGCAATGCCGGCAATTTCGGGTAACACCGGATATCCACCGTGTGTCTACTGACTCAACTGTGATGTTCCGGGTCACTGGCAATCAGTTTATACGCGGAAGAGCTGAGGCCAACTCCGGCCCCGGGACAGCATAGGGCAGGCGACAACACGGTATGGCTCCGTCTTGTACCGTTGGTGGTAGGGAAACTTACGATAGGCGCCGGTGTGTCACCAAATCACAGCCGGGCTATAATGGGATGATACCGGCGGTCATCCAGGCACTACTGGCTACGACCTGGGTCACTCTGGATTACACTGGGATCAATCAGGTTCACGCTGGACAATCACTGTGGATATCCGGTGTCATACCGGGACTAAACCGGGGTCAAATTATAGATTCTGCTTCATTATCGGAGGTTTACAGGGACACCATTGGGAATATGAGATCCAACTTACATTATTTTAAATGTCACGGTTCATACAGGTATACCGTCTAATGTTTACCAGGAGGAACCAGGGCCGTCATAGTGAATGTGAGATCGGGGCTTAAATACTTATCCCTCTATGTATACTGTATTGTGAAGAAAATGCAAAACAAAGTCCCACAACTCAGTGAAAAGGTTTCCAAGCAAACTTGATATATGCCGCATACACAACTAGGTTTAATTCAATTCACTTCTTTCTGTGAAGTTTCGTCAAATTATATCAAGGGGTTTTCAAGAATTGAGCGCACAAGATCACACTGACTTGATGTTGTGCAGGGCGTATAATAAATTAGTATAAAATATTTATATCCATACAATAATGCTTGCTTACATGCAGATTTGTGGCTTGACTACCAGCATGAGACCAGTCGGCGAAAAAAAAAACTAATTTGCAAGTGGACGGTAACTTATTAGGCTTAAAAGATTCATCAGGTATGTAAAACAAAGAGATCATTAAATGCACTTTTTGTCATGAATCCTTGAAACTACAAATAGAGCAGAAACAAGAGCTGTCCCTCACAAGTGACGAATGCCCCCGAAAGAGGTGTCTCACAGTCTTTGTCCTCTCCATGTGCTCAATAATGTGTGGTATGTAATTTTAAAATCCATGGGACACATCGGCTTGATGTGCTAGACATTTGTGCCAAGTTATTTTTAAATCAATCAATGCATGACAAAGTTATAGTCCGGACACGAATGTGTGCACATATACAGGATTCCATTACCTTCAAACTCTATGTGTGACCTTGACCTTTGAGGTAGGGACGTGGGTCTTACACGCAACACGTCGTCTTGATGTGCTAGACATTTGTGCTAAGTTATTTTAAAATCCTTCAATGCATGACAAAGTTACAGTCTGGACACGAATTTGTAAGTGGGGACCGCACAGACGGACGGTGCAATTTTAATATGCCACCCTTCAGGGGCATAAAAATAGACTGACTTTCATATAAGCAGAAAGGCATTCTTTTTGGCATTTAATAATACCCCAAGCCAAAGTATTTACTGTTACAGTATCAAAAGCCATTCATGGCATTTAAAATGATGACTGAAATTTGCATAATTATTATTGAAGAATAATAAGAAAAACTTCTCATTCTCCTAATCACTTTCATGACATACTAACAAATTTCGTTGTAAACAACACTGCAGGTGCCTACAAGAGAGGAAGAATGTCACAAAATATGCCCCTCATAGCAAATTAAAATACAAGGACCCACGTGACCTTTGAACTATTGCCCACAAACACTTTCAGCAAGTTTGATGAAGATCGGTTTAAAACTGTTTAAATTAGAGAGCGGACACTGTTTATTTAGTCAATTTTCAATGATTCAAGGGCAATAACTCTAGAATGCCTGGTGTGATTGGGCTGGTTATCTAACTTGAGCAAGACCTTATGCCAACAAACATTTTCACCAAGTTTGGTGAAGATCGGTTGAAAACTGTTTAAGTAAGAGAGCGGACAATATTTATTTAGCCAATTTTCAATAAATCACTTGAAGGATGCCTGGTGCGATTCGGCTGCTTATCAATCTTGGCTAAGATCTTATGCCAACAAACATTTTCACCAAGTTTGGTGAAGATCAGATAAAAACTGTTAGAATTAGAGAGTGGACACCAAACCGGACGCCACTAGCCCACCATGGGTGTTTGCATAATACGCCCTGTTTTTCAAGCGGGCGTATAGTGTCATACAGAGAAAGGTATCTTATCAAATCTGAAAGATTGTAACACTTCTTACCAAACTGGCTTTTTCCTCATTATTTCATACACATACGTGTCATCACCTGCTGGCTCTGTATGAGTCCTCTTTCCAGAATAAATGACAACAAAACTTCCTTCAGTAATTCTTTCTGAAGCCACAATTCCTCGCCCTTAAATAAATTATATCAGGAAGTCACAAAATGCTATACATTCCAAAAACTATGGTAACTATGCTATATTATCAAGAATGATGGTGACTTTATAACAAGAGGTTATCTCTCACCTGAGATCAACTGCCCTTAAAGTTGTATCTTCAAAAACAAGCAAAGCAACCATTAAGTCATGGTTAACAGGAGTGGCAGCTTGTCTCAAGGCAGATACGTACAAGTGAAATTTTCAAGAATTTTAACTTTAATGTTCATATTGACAGTCGGCCATTGTGGACAAGAAAGTAATTCAGATAATAAGTAATTTTGCCGCCCCTGTTGTAGAATAAAATACACAAAGGTAGGACTAAGGTCAAAATTAGGGTTGCATGTCAACCATTGCCTTTTTTGATTAGTTTGGGCAATGAATTAAGATATCTATAATAGTAGCAACTGATAATAACTAGTTTCTGACAGGTCAAGACTTTTTGAAAAAATCATGATTTTCCATCTACTTCAAATCCAAATTTTGCAAAAATGCAATTTTGTCCTTTAGACGGATGTGCAGGCTGATCTGGATCTACACTGGTTGCACATGTGATTAAATGCGCATCCATGGAGTAATGGGTTAAGACATAACACTAAAAGTCTGTACTTGCAAGTATAGAATTTACATACGGATTCCAAATATTTTATGATCAATGAAAATTTTGAAACCTAACTGAGCTCCCTGTCCAGTATGTGATGAAAATTACATTGCAATATATCACATATCTGTACAGTGTGTTTCTTTACTATCAGAGTAGCTTCAGCATACCCGAATACATTAATTCTTTTACCCTTTTCTCCAAAGTCCTGTATGTGCAGGTAGTCTGGGCTGGAATTATCGTGTAAACCGATCTTTCTCTGCTTCTTGCGTTTTGGTCTCATGCTGTAATTACTGTAACTTAAAAAATGTTGAAGTGAGAACAATAGCCTTTTGTAAGATATCTCAACGAGGCTATTAATGTCAACTCGTACTTACGGTAATTCATAACTATCAACTTTCTCCTAAATGACAAGCATGGGTACCTTTTAGTTCAAATCATAATGTAATGTGGGTAAATTACTTAGGGTAATGAAATAATGCTGTTCCTTTAAATATGTCTAGCTATTTAAAGTGGGATTCTGGGAAAATATCTCTGATTCAATCAGCTACAGTATATTTTGACTATGGTGCCTTGCCGTCAAGAGAGAACCAGTAGAATCATCTAGTATATCATGAAACAGAAACAGCATAGCTGTCTCTTGGCATGTGTACTGTTCACAGTTTTTACTGAAGAAATCCTGTCAGCATTCAACACAAACTGTATCACCACGAATTTGTGCCCCTTAAGGCTTAGGCATTATTTTCTTTTTTTCTCCTTTGTATTGTAAAATATATTAGTGTAAACACTTCAAACATTTTTAAATATCTAAAATGAATTGCTCTTGGTGCACGGGCTAAGCAAAACACTTGATGAAATATCTGGATATGTTTTAAGGGGACGGTACAAGTTTTGTTTAAAAGTATATTTTATTCAGTCTTAAAGGTTTAAATCAGTTGTTAAAGTAAAACTGGGCCACATATCGGGTTTTGTACATAGAAGTTTAAGCAGAGATAAGTGGTCGGCAATATTTTACTCGTAAGAAACTCAGTAAAAGGGACAGATTTTAGCCCTGTTTGAAACTGTTAACCCATTACCACATGGATACGTGTTTTAACGCAACTGTGACCAGTGCAGATCCAGATCAGCCTGCACATCCGTGCAGTAGTGCAGGTTGATCAGGATCTCCACTTTTCGCTTTTCATTTAGAAATTCTTTAATGAATTCAAAAGTGAAAAGTGGAGATCCTGCACTGGTCGCAGATGCGTTAAAACACGTATCCATACGGTGATAGGTTAATCAGGTGTATTGCTTTAGTGCCGTATTCGAATCTGTTTCTTGTACATTTAACCTCTGAAGCAGTGAGCTGTAAACTGCAAAAACTTAATAGTAATCGGACACTGCTGTGAGCGTGTGAGACATTCGAGGGTACAAATTTGATGGTGAGGCAAAATCAATGGTGAATAGCCATACTGGAATGGGTAGCCCTATTTTGCACCGAGTGAAGGAAAATTTTGTTAACATCGGGCGAGGAAGGAATATTTTGTTAACATCAGGCGAGGGAAAGAACGGTTTAATAAAACATGGATAAATAGAGAACTATGAGTATGAGTCCCAAACCCTAGTCCTGCCTGGGACACAGGAACAAAACTGCATGAATTCTCGGCTTCGCACATCCGGGTACTGATAAATTATTTACATTCGGGAAAGGCGATTCCTCGGCTGTCATTGCTGGTCTCTATGCATCTTTAACTTTTAATAATACAATAACCAAGATTAGAAATGAAAGAAGACGACGATCTTCCATTACAATGAAACTATCAGATTGTTTTTATAATAATTATACTCAATATACCAATTACCGGGATATACCAATTACCGTGAATGATCATTAAATACTAAAGCGTAGTTTCCTTTCTAATTTGCTGTGCTTCAAATACTTTCATATGTCAAAACCATCTGAAAAATATTTTATTTCAAAAGTTTGTGTTCATTTTGGCAAGCAAAAGTAATATTTTTAAATTTTGCATATTTTTTTAGATTGAATGATAATCTGATGACAGTTGGTCTAGAAATGACCTCAATATCAAACTTTTAACAAAAACATCACTATAAATTTTATATCAAAATGTTCAGAAAAAAACAAGCTGTGAGACAAGAGTAATTTTGTTGAAGTTTCAAACAGTTTTCTTTCAAATTCACGGTAATAAGTATATTCGGAAAAATGAAGATGACTGTCAACATGGATTTAATAAAGCTTGCTTTTAACGCCTTATACATAGTTTAGGTTTATGATTTTTTTTTTTCACGAAGATAAATGATGAAACTTTATTTTAAAAGCAGATTATGTTTTATGTATTCAGGGCGTTCGGTAGACCCGAGCTCCCGGGTTTTGACCCGTGAAAATTTCTAAATACCCGTATTTGACCCGCAATAAAAACGCCCGACGAGTCATATTTGAACCGTAGGAATTTTCATTAATGCGCCGATTCCTTAGCGTACGTGTCAATCAACTTGTTAATTCCAAACGTCAGAAAGTGAGAACGGAGGCGGAGCTACTCGCTTTAATCTAATCAGCGACGATCACGCACGTGCCCATTGTCTCGGCTTTGGTAATGACGTAGTCAACGGATGATTGGATTTAATTGACAAACAATAAACACATGTTCGGCATCGATATATGTGTAAAAGGTGTTGTTTACACGCGGCATATAAATGATGCAATCAAAAGAGTATGCGCATCGTTTAATTAGTACTACATGATGGTGACACTCGAATTAGATAATAAGTGGATGTTTGTGCGGCGGCCTAGACGAGTAATATATTCAAGTGTATGATTCGTCGTGAGTTTAAATTAATTGTAAGAGCGTACAGTAATTATATTGACTTACGTGTTGAAAGTTTAACTTGCAAATTGTTGTAGACGTAGTTTTCACTTCTAAGAGCCTTACTTTTCGAATCCTGCATGAAAAACTTAATATTGAAAAATAAATAAAATATTTTTTTTATAAATTCGTGTGAAATAACATTCAGTATTTGTTAATTCCAATAAAATCGCAGAAAAAAAGACGAAAATCGCGGACATGCGAGGTCGCGAAAATATGTGTCAAACGGTAAACAACGTACATTTGAGACTGGGAAAGCGATCAGCAGCTAGATTTATCTAGGTTAAGAATTTTTCGAAAATATAACAGTAGAGCTTCAGAACACAAACAAAAATAAAATATGATGTATAAGACTGGAAACCCTATTGATCCATGGTTCGACCCTTAAAAATCTCACCTTGACTCTTGAAAATTTGATTTTGACCCTTGAAAATTTAGGCTGAAGAGTCAATGACCCTTGAGATTCAAAGCCTACGGGACGCCCTGTGTATTTTGAGTATAAAACTGTGCACCTTCATTAACCAGTTAGACTCCCGGTAATTGGTATGACCTGTATATATGTTGTTAAAAGCTTTTTGTTTCCTTTAAAATAAATTTAAACTTGCATACGAGTCAACGGTAAAGACCAAGTTTTCACCTTTTACCGAATGGAGAAATCAACGCGACCTATTAATCCGATTGGTTAACCGGTCAGTATGACGTCACGGCAAAGCCCAGAATAGCAAGTCTTATTGGTAAAATTATCACTCTCCTCAAAGTACAGCGACTCTCAACCGATATGATTGAAAATGCCCACAAACCGCGCAAAATGTTTTGGTACTGGGATCTCTCTACTGGTAGTGGTACATTCAAACTTTTAATGCTTTTTCTAAACATGAAAGTGAATGTGCAAGAAGTTGAACTGTTGAAGAACTACATTCTTAAGCCCAATTATACAATTACCTTCTATATTTATGGCTCCTAATTCAGGACATTCACAAAAATGGCTTTTATGTTGGTTCTTACAACAAAATCAGAAACTTTCAAGGCATCTGCGAGGGAGAACAAGTAAACTCTTTTTTGGTGGACATCTGTATGGTATTCTATAGAGTTAAATACGCAATAGTCAATGATCTGATCGGAGTATTCATATCTTATATACAAAATGAAACCAACAGTTTTTCTTCCCGCCGCCATTTTAATTGCTTTTCAAAGAAAAAGTCCTCAAATATACGAAACTTACCTTGCAGAACTTTTCAACAGTTCAAAAAGGTAAATGGCACCACCATGTGGTCATTTATCCACCGTAAACGCCGAACCCCGGTATCCGTTACCGCATTTTGTCTCCGTCGCAGAGTTATAGTTAATGTCAATCTGTATATAGACAAGTACAGTCCACGGTGTGAAAAGCGTTTAAAAGTTATAGTTAGTGGTTATCTTAAGTTCTTAACCTTTATTCACCAAATTATCCCGATCGACAGATCAGCGTTTGCAAAGACCTACCGGATACAGTCTTTGGTCTAATTAATTAATTAATACAAGTTTCTTCTTCTTAGGTTTTACTACACTCCTTCAAATTGAAGATTATATGTAGGCGGTGGTTTAAAGTTAAAACATTTTTTGTATGTTTTTACATATTTAGCAGGTGATAATGATTTAAAAACGAAACATAGGTTTCATTTGGTGGGTTTAAAAATATGTTTTAAAAATTTCTAATAAAGGTAGGTTGATAGGATGAAAGGCACAGTGACTATGGTTTTGAATGCGTCAACTGTGCCTGCTTGATGAGCAGTGGGAGATAACAAGTTCCACTGGCAAACTGCCCTAGGGTAGAAAGAGAATTTATAACTGTCTTTTGATGTTCCAATGTGCCTGAAAGGGTACATGTTACTTTGCCTTATTTTGAGGCTATGCATAGCTAATGTTTTTTGTAATGATATTCCGACATGAAATAAAATTTGATTTGATTTGAGGGATTTGGGATGAGTAAATTATTTTCAGGGGAGATTGCAACAACATAGTGTATGATTTTACAAAACATGATTAAACGGGCTCTTGTTCTACGAGCTTCTAATGATGACCAATTTAGAGTTTGTAGCCTATTTACTGCACTGATGTTGCCACATAAGTCGATTGACATACGAGTGCTGATTTACAGAAGGCATATAAATAACGAACTCAAAAAAGAGAACGCAAGTCGACTCAAAAATCATACGAACTAAGAGTAAGCAGATAAGACATGGCTTACCAGGAGAACACGTATAGGCATTTAATGCCTGTTGTCTAATTTATTCAATACTGAATAAATATGTATTAAACCAAGACATGTCTCCCACCGTCATTTGCAGGTCGAAGTGTTTACAACCAGACTACCTGCGGCATTTCTTTTTAATTCTATTTTTGTAAATCTAAACGTGAGTTACACTACAAGGGAAAACATACATATCTTAATTAATAAATACAAAGTAAGTTGAATTATATCGTGAAATCAGATTTAACTTGATGTAATACCAGCTCTTTCCTTATTCAAAAGTCAAACAGTTTCCTGTGATATTCACATGTCTTCGTAGTGGCAAAACAAAGAATTATTCTAAGTTTTCTTACAATACTAAGACGGTTGTTTTGATTTTTTGTTTGGAGTTTTATATATATTGCAAAGAGGTAGAATTAGAAAAGGGAGAAGGATATAGGCATATATGACATGTCTCCAAGTGTCAGTTGCAGGCCGAAGTTTTATGACCACGCTAACGGCGCTTGTTTTGTTCTTGTTTTGTTTTTATTTTCAACCAGGGTCCGTAGGCCTATAACATAACAGTAAACAATTACAGACAACAACATCATGCAGAACTATACTCTGTACTAAGAATGGTAATACTGTATTCTAGTTAAAAGAAGATCAGTTTTTTTCTGTCTCGTATTAAAATTTGTTTAGGATTCGTTAAAATAAAAAGTTTCTCCAGGCCCGGTATTTACAAAGTATTAAATCTCTGAATCAATATCAAGATCAAAATCGGTACTCAAAATTGCCATCACAATACTTTCCTGAGGTTTAAGATCTGTTGAAAACTTCCTTTTGTGATAGATCAAGTAGGTATACTGACAAAATTTCAAAATGACTAAATGCGTATTTTCAAAGAAAATAATTATCACTTTATTTTATGGGTTGACCCTAATGTTGAGACTGATCTTATAATTGATCCAACACATGATCCGGTCAATTTTGGTATTCACTAAAACATACTAAAGTGTACACCCTTTGGGACATAAAAGTGAGATTTGATCGTTAGCATTTGGTCACAAAATGTTATTCCTGTATTAGAACTGTTGGCTCCATAAAACAAAGATTTTTTAGGATCAGTTGATTTTGATTTCCTTGATCCTTTGTGAACACGGGCCCTGCATCGCAACCATTAACCAATATATTCGAATCGACTGTGAGATCAAGATTACTGTCACAAATTGTTTGTCTAGACAAAAAGTATGGTTATTTTTACTTTAAGTTAGGGATTCGAGGCTTTGGTCCAGTACTATAAAGTGTTGAACACTATTTGAAGTTTTTGTACCAACATAATTATGTATACAAAGCAACATTTACTAATATAGCGAACTCTTTTATAACAAATTCTCGGTTATAAAAAACTTTTTTTCTGGTCTGATTTTACCAAACAAACTGGGATATAGCAGAAACTCGGTTGTAAAGAACATAATTATTATGCCCCAAAGAAATTCCTTGCATTCTGATCGGATGAGCGTCCAGGATATAATATTATGACTACGCGGCCTTGACGGGCGGCGGCAAGCCATGTGATTTCAGTTGGAATTACAGGCTTTGAAACATGATAAAACATATATCGCCGGTATTTTTAATTTGTGCTAAATTTATGATTACATAATTTTATGGTTTTTTAATGCATGTTTTTTTTGTAGGCGTGCTGATAAACAATCAAAACTTTTGGGATTTTGTACAGCTTGTGCTTAAGTTAATGTAGTTTCTTACAAATCAGTAAGCCAGTAAATCCAGTAAACGAAACTCATAACTTTAAGTCACTAACACGACAATTGTTTTTTTTTTTCAATGAGGCTCTGTCTGTGGAGACTTATTACGAAACATTACTCAATATGAAAGGAAAATAGGAAGAATGGATCTACATTGATTTTATGATTGACAAATTGACATAAAAGGCGTGTTTGAACTTAGCATATGGACCCTGTTTCAGCATAAACCATAGAGCCATTCAACACTAGATATTTATATATTAGCAGTCCAATTACACACAGGTATAGTTAAGACCATGGATTTCCTTGATTGAGCTTGTTAAAACATAAGCCAGAATTGTTATAGCATTGTGACTGGATATTTAAATAGACGCGGAGAGGACCTCATGTTTACCCTTCGAGTAATGCCGAGCTGGCTAATTTGACATTTTGACCAAATCGTCAATTTTAAGCGTTTAATTTTCTTAAGAATACAGCATACAGTGCAGTATACAACTATTGTTTTTATTTTCTTTGCAGTTACATGTGGGTACTCACAATGATACCTACTATAGTAAACATATAATGAGCATTACATATTCCGACCGTTTTGTAATCATGTAGCTTTTTCAAAGCTTTTACATTAGATTTTACTATTATTTAAGATTATTTTCATTCAAACATGCTCAATGTATTTGTCATAATTACTCGCATTAGCATTTAGATAGGGGCTAGAATTTCCTAAGGGGTTTACCTACTTCATATGAATTACCTCCTATGCTTGTATCAAAGAAAAAACAGGTCATGTCAAATATTAAATAATTAACATATTTGTGATAATTTTGCATGAAAATGTCCTCACTCTGTTCCATTACACATTCGTCCTCAAATGACGGACACTGTGTTGCACATTAAAACATTCATTATATGCAATAATTAACTACACGTGTACTATGGTTTATCGTAATTTAATAGTTTCATTCGATTTCAGTATTTTACTTAAAATATTATGTCAATTTGATTGCCAAATAGAATATTTCATTATATTTCGCGGTAAAAGCGGAAGTAACAGGTGCGGGGGGGGGGGGGGGGGGGGGGGGGGGGGGGGGGGGGGGGGGGGGGGGGGGGGGGGGGGGGGGGGGGGGGGGGAGGGGGAAAAAAAAAAAAAAAAAAAAAAAAAAAAAAAAAGGGGGGGGGGGGGGGGGGGGGGGGGGGGGGGGGGGGGGGGAGAAAAAAAAAAAAAAAAAAAAAAAAAAAAATTTTTTTTTTAATAAAAAAAAAAAAAAAAAAAAAAAAATTAATAAAAAAAAAAAAAAAAAAAAAAAAAATTTAAAATTTAAAAAAAAAAAAATTTTTTTTTTTTTTTTTTTTGTTTTTTTTTTTTTTTTTTAATAAAAAAATATACACACACACACACACACACACACACACACACACACACACACACACACACACACACTTGTATGGACACTCCAATGAGGACATACAACTTTTAGCACTCAATTGAGGACAATCCTTTCTGAATGGTTTTCTTTCAAAATAACTGCCCTAAGATCACAAACATATTTTTTACACCATACTTATAACTTTTAATCAACGATACTGTCATTACAAATAGACTGGAAAAAAGACACTCTATTGAGGACCCACCCCCACTGGTGTGTCTAACCTAATGGGGACATTCTGTGAACTGAGGACGCAGAACACACACTGGCTTTTGAGGACACACTGACAAATGCATCCAATTAAGGACACGGGTCAAAACACATTCTTCTGTGGACGTTGTTTAGTGATAAGTGAACTGGCAAGCTTTTGAGGACATAATAACTTCATAATAGGAAAACGTCTCGGGATGTCAAAAATCTAAGGTTTTGAAAAAGAGGACATTGATACTTAATGATGAGGTATATTTTTGTATATGTTTATATATTGCATAACGCCCACACGGAGGATTATAAGCCCTTTTCAACATTATGTCAGCTTTGTAGACGGGTAGTTTCTTAACAATCGTTCTCAATATCGGATACTCGCACCAGTGCTTTACTAATATCCTTCTTAACTACCATGTTATTCTTCCAGGGATTAAACCCAGCTTGATAAGAAATCAGCGACTCTTACCACGGAGGAAGGTCGGATATCCTTATACATTTATAAAAGATTTTATGAGCTAAGCATACATGATACAAACAAACTAAATCTAGTAATTTTCTCCACAACTGATTATTGTAGGATTGAGTAGAAAGGGTCATCTTATCGACCCAAAATCATTGCTTACAATAATAAGAACATAATCAAAATTTCAGAAAGCTAGCTGTGTACTACATAACACAGACCAAGTAACTTCGCTTTTTACGCATGAAATGGTAAAAGAAAAAAAAAAACAACAAGAAAGTTATAGCTGAACATTATGATGTATTTTGAATGTCTTGATTATATTATATCCACTTTGATGTTTCATATACAAAACATGCCAATATTACTGCAAACAAGATAATTTAAAAGGTTGTTTTCTCTTGAAATGAATATATTATCTTTAAAAACTTGCAAACTAATTTAGCATTGTTTTCATTTAGCATTTCATTTAAGTTTCCTCAAATGTTGATTACATATTTACTTCTATACAAGCAAATTCGTTGAATTTATATCACCCGCCGAGTACTGGTTATTACTAACACAACAACTGGAGACATAAGGCTTTATTTATATATTTATCAAGGCATAAACAGTAATATTCTTTGTATATAATAAAAATTCAGAGCAATAACAGAGGCCATAACTCCGTGTTAAATAGTATTATCTGGACATGCCAATGAGATGCAAATTGCCCTTTTGTATTAATGGTTCCTATAAAGTTTAATTGAATTCCAGCCAGTAGTTGCAGAGAAATAGCGCGGAAACGATTATTGCTCTTTATGCATACTGCATAATAATCAAGGGCCATAACTCTGTGTTGGAGGGTCTGACAGGAACAAGGCGACGATATGCGCATCTCTTGGTATTGATGGTTCCCATAAAGTTTCGTTGAATTCCAGCCAGTAGTTGCAGAGAACTAGCGCGGAAACGAAATTTGGACGGACGGATGGACGGACAACGCCAAAACAATATCCTCCCGATTCCATCGGCGGGGGATAAAAAAGCAAATGCACACTTTTAAACATATACAGCTTCTATTGATATATGTCTGTGGATCAAAATTCCATCAAGATTTCTGCCAGTAAAATCAGACCAAAACAGGATGAAATCGCAGTACAAATGTTAATGTTAAATCAAAGTACATGCTGCTTCAATATGACAGGTATCAACTCATTTGATCATTACTATAATTACTTAACACCAAAGTTTGGTCTCAAACGTGATCTCATTATCAGCAAGCTACAGGCCAAATTAGTGTACCAAGAGTATAACTGTCCAGAAGATGTAATTGTAGCAATTAAATCTTTGAAAACTGTTATGTCATTTATTTAATGAAATCACTAATAAATGTCAAGAAATTGTGGAAAAATAAAATCATAGCTCTGCAAGTCACAGTAAAGTTACATTCAAATAAGTCATCCTGTGTGAATATGACATTGCCTCTACAAAACAAGCAATTAATATGATAAACTTCATGGTCAAATTTGTTTTACTACAACGAAGAATAACATAGACTGAAAATCTAGGCTGCACAACTTTTTTTTTGAAAATGTGTTTGAATATTGGGATTTATACTTCTGCTGTAGCACTAATTGTAGATATGATTTCATAGCATTCACATACCTTTCGATGGCTAAGATGGCTACAAATTGCTTGTCTGAGATATTGATAACAAAAAAAGTACAACAACAAGAAAAATAAGTGAAAAAAATTAATGTACAAAAATGATATCGCTTTCCTCCAGACAATTTTCTAGCCAATTAACCTAATGCAAATTCTGTCAAAAATATCATTCTTTTCAAATAATCAAGATTTTGAAGTACATGTATTTAACTCTGTGTCCTAAATATTGACATTCATCCTCATATCCTAGTTTTTCCTAGATGACCCACTAGAATTAATCCAGATAAATAACATTCTTGCCAATCATTACTAAAGCAGTGACTTAGTTGTTACCTTTGATGGTCTATACATATATATAATAATTAAATAAACCTTCTATTTGTAACATTACATAACCAACAGATAAAAGTATGTAACAGCAAAGAACAAAAAAATATTAACAAATTCATTACACCTTAATGTACCAACTCCTGCTCCTCATTACAAGTTCATTTTCCAGATTAAAGATGGCAGATTCTATTACAAACAAAACTTGAGTATTTACAAAAAACATTAAATACATGATTAAAATATATGATACATACAAAAGCTGCCACTGAAGTGACTTATACCACCAAAAGGAAATTTTTTGATCCCCAAGCGGTTCTGGAGATGAAGTGCAGGCAAGTTTACTTCACCCAAAAATTGACCATTTGGGGCCACAACTGAGCCAAAATAAAATTCAAGCAGAAAATCAAGATACTATGCACAATATGGCGACAAACAAATACTGTAAAGTTTTGCTAAAATTTTCCCAGCAGTTTTGGAGATGAAGAGTGGACAAGATTAGTTTACTTGAAAATGACCATTAAGGAGCCATAACTGTGCAAAAAAAAAACAAACAAGCAGTAAATCAAGACAAGTTACACTGCCCCCCCCACCCAAGTGGATTTGGAAATGAAGTGCAGACAATCTTAATTTGCTTAAAAATTGATAATAAAGGGGCCATAACTGTGCCAAAAATAATTAAGGCTGAAAATCAAGACTCTATTCACAACTAGGCATGGTGACAAACAATCCTGTGAAGTTTCACTGAAATTCCCTCAGTGGTTCTGGATATTATAGCGTGTATGGACATGCTTACTATACTCAAAAATTGACATCAAGGGACCATAACTGTGCCAAAAAAAATTCCAAGTAAAAATTCATGAAACTATGCACTATTAGGCTTGGTGATAAACAATCCTGTGAAAGTCACTGAAATCACACCAGCAGTTTTGGTGATGAAGCGTGGACAAGCTTGTTTTACTCGAAAATTGACCAATAAGGGGCCATTACTATGTAAAAAAAAATTCAAGTGGAAAATCAAGATACAATGCACATCTAGGCATACTAACCAAAAAATCAATAGGGACGATATACTGGTCCTGACTAATCAAAGTACAAAGTTTGACATTTATAAGACTAACTATTCAAACATTCAAAATTTATAAATCTAAAACCATTATATATGCAAGGTTACTGTGACCTTCATCTTTGACTAGTAACCCTCAAATCAACAGGGGTCATTGACTTATCATGACTAACCTTCATAAAAACTTTTAAGTTTATTCAAAAGCGGTTTCAACTTCTGGATTAGAAACCTTGATATTCAAGGTCATGGTGACATTGACTTTAAACTGACCAACGTTCAGACAAAGTTTTAAGTTAAAAGACCAAGCAGCCTGTCAACAGACTGTACAACATGCATTAGCAAAACAAAATGCATCTCTATGAAGGGGCAAAAAGACTGCTTCTACAGAATGATATAAACCATTTAAAAGATTATTGTCATACCAAAAACTTCACATAAAGCAAACTTGCTAACAGTCAAATATCAATTATTCGGAACAAAACATTTTAGCCTCTTTTACACCTTCTTTATTTTATTGTAAAAAAGAGTTTTACAGCGAACACACTTATAGCCATATTATCGCTTATAATGAACACTTTCTTTTTAACCAAAATGCAAAAAAATACTCTGATAGATAACACAAATTTATTTTTAAGAAATTGATCAATGCGCCATTTTTAAAACATTTTTTTCTACAATCAAATTACACACTTGTTAATTAATGTAAATGAACAAAAAGGTAACTGCCAATTATATTGCCCTTCACAAAGAACTAGTGAATGAGGTGCTAATATCTTGCGAACAACAATGTTTAAACCACAGGAATGAGTATCTGACTTGGGAAGAAAAAATGTGACCAGACTGAAAAAAAACAAACCTGTGTTCATCTTAAATGTGTCAACCCTCCAGCCCCCAAAATATTGTGAAATCTGAGCCCCCATAAAATATACTATACGTTAAGAGAAGGCTGGAAAGTCCAGATTCGAGTCTAAAAGCAAGGGTTTCATTTTTAGGGCCGTTGTCCAGACAATTAAAAAAACATTTATCACTATTTCATGTTTGTATTAAGCTTCCAAATGAGACAGCAAGTATGAAACCTACATAATTAACATGTTAACATCTCCATAATACAAATATTGTTTCTGTCATTTTCAAGAGTGAGCAGATACAAAAGAAATTATGTAATTTTTTTTCAAGTGTTCAAAAACGTTTAGGCATAATTACATGTTCAAATAAACTCTTCACTTAATTTTAATAAATACAAATACATGTAGATTCTCAAGAAGCATAATAAGCAAATGCAAAACACATTGCATACAACCAACTGTTAGTATGGGATTCAAAATAAAATTATGAAAATCTGTGAAGAGTTTGAACTTTTTCCACCTGATACAAATGTCAACAGAAACAAATCTTAATATTTGAAAAAGTATTCTTCAACAAGAGCCACCACAAGGAGCCACGCTTGAATTATTTTTAATACAAATAAGGCTTTTTTGGTGATGGTCGTTAAAAGGTCAATGCCAAATTTGAATTACTCATTTTAACGGTTTAGTGCTGCATGCAGTCTATGCCAAAGTATGAACCAAATCTGCTCATAAATAACAAAGTTTGGGTTTTGTCATAACTGTTGTTTTGTCCAAGTATTAATCAAATCCATCCATTACTAACAAAGGTATACAAATTCTAGCAAAATTCAAAAACATGACCTTGACAGTCAAGGTCATGTCAAGGACATAAATTGATTATGCAACATGTCAGTTTGTCATTAGTTTGATCTTGTCCAAGTATCAATTCAATCCATCAATTAATAACAAACTAACACAAATTTCTGCTTAATTCAATAACATGACCTTGACGGTCAAGGTCAGTTCAAGGTCAAAGTCATACAAAAATTGTTAAACAACATGTCGCATTTGTCATAAATGTTCTTTTGTCAAGTATCAATCAAATCCATCAATTGATAACAAAGTTGAACTATTTTTGACAAAAGTCAGTAACATGACCTCGACAGACAAGGTCAGACATAGATAAAGCAACATGTCAGTTTTGTCATAAGTGTTATTTTGATTAATTACAATGAAATCCACCATTTTTAACAAAATTCAATAATTTGACCTTGATGGTCAAGGTTAAATAGAGTTTGATCTCCTTATAGATAATGTCCAAAGGGATAAAATATTCAATTAGGATGACAATCCATTCACAAATAAGAAAGTTACAAGCAATTATAACAACAAGAGCTGTCGGAGGTCAGCAACACTAGACAAGGGTGTTTCATTGAGTATAATACTGCTTACCTATATGAATACATAAAATTGTCCCTCAGCCAAATCAGAGATATGGGACTTGTCCAATAATGTTAGATAATTACAGGGAAGAAGCGTGTGAAGTTTCAATCCATTCCCTTCCGTAGTTATGGAGATACCAGCTTACACGCAAAAACTTTACCACAGGAACGCCGACAAATGGGTGACTGTATTAGCTCGAATATTCTGCAAATAGTTGAGCTAAAAATCAAGCAAAATGACATATTTGTACCCTGAATGTCATGACCATTTAAGAGTCAAGGTCACCTTTAGCTTGGTCTTCTTAAAGTCTTTAGCCAAAAGGTTATTGTGTCTAAGTATGAAGACAATCCATTCATAAGTAACAAAGTTACAGCTACTTATTGCTAAAAACAAGCAAAATTCAATATTTTTACCTTGAAAGTCAATGTCAAGTTCAGTCTAGTCTGCTTGAAGGTCTTTTCCAAATGACTTTTGCGTCTAAGTATGAAGGCAATACACCAAGTAATAAAAAAATAATGATCAATGTTAAAGTTTTTGGATGACAACAGCAACAGGATAAGGGAACGCGGACTTGACTGTGGCAATTCCTCTATTTTTTTTTCAAAAAAGCAAACACTTTTTGCAGGTCTAGAGCTGTTAGTTATAAGCGGTGTTTACGATATATTCTGATGAACTGTTCTATGTAAAACACTAGACTTGGTACTGAGCATTCCTGTAAAGTTTCGATGAAATTGCACCAGTACTTTCTGAGGAGTAGTCCAGACAAGTTTTGTGGCAGACGACGGAGAAGGGATCCCTACATGTTGCCACTACTCCGTAGAGGCAACACAATAAACCACAAAAATATCAGGCAAATTTTTAAGTTAAGATCATCTCGCTATCGAGACAATTTTGACAAGAGAAATTTGAGTTCCTGCATACTTAAAAAACTGTAGATATCCAGACATAATAATATATTCACTGGTTTATCAAACTAATGTTCTTTTTTTTCTTTTCATTTTGACGTTTTTGTGCTGCTAATGATGTTCTCACAAAACCTTTTATCATTGTCCATGATCTGTATTTTAAACATGGTTCCTTACTGATTAGATCTTCACACTCTCTTTTTGACGGTAACTTGACTAATAAAAAGCATCTGTGTAATCCTTTCTTTACAGCCTCTTTTTCAATCTCTGTCCATGGTTTTCTCATGCCTTTTTGGGGGTAAGTTTTACCTATTAAGATATACATTTGTGCATTTAAATTTTTTAACAAACAAAAAGCATCATTTAACAAAATATGGGACTATAAGCTGTGTATATCTAATTAAGCTTCAAACAATAGCAGATTGAGTCATCATCTCCACTGAATAAAAAATATACATAATGCCACATTTAGAATATTGACATGAGTTTTTTTTTAAATAAAGATTTTTTTGAAATGCACAATTACTTTCAACCAAATGAGGGCATCATTGGGATAATAACCAGCAATTGGGGACAGTTTGTGAGAATGTGCAAGCAAATGAGTCAAACAGAAGTGTTCAATATATTACAAATTTTTCGTGTCAATTAACAGACCGCGAATTATCAGTTTGCATATTACAATTGGACTTTTATACAGACTGAAATTATGCATGTAAGAATTTAATCTTTATGTTGTTTTTTTTTTGGTACTGAAATCTTAATTAAGCACATATAAGGCCATTTTTTTCTGATTTTTTTCCTGGTATCTGAAATGCAAATTTAAGACTGTGCAAATTTATAATAGTGATCGTTTCCCAGAGAAATGCTTTAACAATATGGTTTGCATACATGCCATAACATCCCGGTATGCTGGGAATGTCCCTTTATTCGACAATTTTATACTATCTTAATGATAAATATGACTTCAATAATCAAAAATAAAAAGTGAAAGAAAGAACCCCCCACCCCCTCCAAAAAGCTTATTCTGATTATTTTCAATTTGTGATCAGGTGAGCAATGATCAAGACTACACACTTACCAATGCGACGTTTCATATGTTGCTGTTCCTTATATTCAGAATCAGAATCTGTTGAGGAGTAATCAGGTGACTCTGTTGCTACTTGGCAGAATCTGTCAGAAGCATTTTCATTATAACTGGCATCATACTCTTCATCATCATTCTCATCACTCGACTCTTCAGCATCTAAATAGAAATTGAATGATTTAACATGACAGTCAGTACTTGAAAACATGCAAATGATCACCAATATCTCCTTCACTTATTTAAATTTCATTGCTAATATAAAATTTAGAAACTATTACAGACAGAAAAACAACTTCGTACCTACAACATCCATTGCATTTATTTCATCAAGATTTTTCCCTTGTATCTGTGAAATATTTCCACTGTTGATGGCATGAAGAATCTTTGTTACTTTGGCAACTTCAAGAGTATTCTGGGGAAGTCTATAGAACTCACGATGGATCTGAAGGTCATGCCCCATAAATTTGGCAAGAATGTCTTGGTCATTGTCATTCATATGAAGTAGCTGTGACATTGTAGCCAATTGTTTTCTCAGTGAAGTTGATGTTACTGTTTCAGGATTTCTTATGTCTGCTCCTCTAACCATTTTCCTAAGTGCATCACTTCCTCGGATAGGAAAACGAGAATTGGTCTTTTGAAACACATACATTGTTCCCTTGTCACTTAAAGACAGAAGATGATCAATATTTTCCTTCATTTCTTTTGTTAATATCACTGCAACTTTTCTACCTTTCTTTCCCCTGATTTCAATTCTAAAGTGATTTTCACATAAAAACTGTTCAAATTTTGTCAGACTCTTTTTTACATCACTGTCAACAGGCGATTGTTGTTTCACTGCTTGGAAATAAGATTGTTTTGTCATTCTTGATACTTCTCCAGCTCTTTTTCGGTTGAAAAGTATTGTCTGAGCAAGAATTGGTTCTGCAAGATTTACATATTCTTTGTTTTTGGATACTTGGTCCTTGATGTATTCTGATAACTTCTTCACATCCTCCACCATAGGCAAGTACTGAATTTTGTTGTAATTCATGTTTGACCTGGATTCATAGGCATGACTACCAATAAGGTCTGTCCATTCTTCCTTATAAATAGTTAAAAACATATCAGCTTGTCTAAATTGGTCATCATCCCCAGTTTTTAATGCACTTGTTCTCATAATCTTTGCACACTTTTTCAAACTCTGTCCAATCTTCAATGCTAAACTTGGTATTGTGAAAGTCTGACTAGATTCCTCAAACTTAGCTACAGACTTGACTCCTTTCAAAACTAAGTCCCATTTAGCAGCTTTCAAGCAATCTGACAAACTTTGAATTGATGTGTCCATGCTTTTTACAGCAAAAAGGAAACGTGCCACTTCCCTTAACTTCTGAGATATATACTGATGTGTGTGCATATGTTTACCAGTCTTCTCGAAACGTCTTTGCCCATACTGAAGAATAAGTTCGTCTGACTCAATTAGAACTTTCAAATGATCTTGTCTCATGTTCGACAACACATGTGTTTGTAGGTTTTTGAAATTGTTTAAGCTTGGGGAATTTAGTAACCTTGAATTTTTGACAGGAGCATCACTCTTTTTCCCCGGAGACTTACTAGGACAGGTTTTCTGATGCTTCCATAGGTCAGATTTTACAAAATGTGCCCTACAAAATTCACAGGGAAGATATTCTTTATTTTTGCTGTCTTTCCTTTGACGATACTTTGGTATGATAGTTCCATTTCCATTTTCAACAACCTTACTGTTGTAAAGAAAATTACCTTTTGCACAAAGAACAAGCCAAGCTTTTCTCCTCATTTCACTTTTCTTTGGAAAGCTTAAGGCTCTTGCAACCTCAATTTCTGAAGAATGCTTTAGTTCCAAGTGCCTTGATAGTTTTGTTGTTAATGTTTCACAATAAATGCAGCACTGTCTTTTTTGAGAACGCTTCCCAAACTTAGCACCAGATGTTTGAATTTTAATTTTCTTAACCTCTGTGAATTCTTTGAAACTTACTACAGATGAATCATCAGAATCTGGAACAACCTCTGTGGGAAACTCATCATAGTAATATCTTGGATGAACTGTTTCCCCGGTAATGATGCAATGAAAAAGCCACTCCTTATGTACACATTGCTCTGAAGAAAAGAAAAAATATAGTTAAAAATCAGGAATCTTTTAAATCAAAGATAAAATGTAACATTACGTTTTCTTAAAACATCTGGAACCCTTTGTGACCCTATTTCAGGTACGTGGGTTAATAGAATATTAACCATTGATCCTTAAGAAATTACACTGGTCTTTTGCACTTTACACCAAAATATAACTTTGGGGTTAAACCACCTGCATAGAGGTCACTGGATTAAAAGTCAACAACTTTAACCAATCGACCACAGAGGTTGGTATTTTGTGACATTTACCTCAAACCATACATCAATATCAAATATTCAAATTATCGGCCAAAAATTGAAGTCAGCGCAACATACCTACATTTCTTCAAAGATACAAAAAAAAAAAAGGGCAACATTGTCGCAAAATACGCCCATCACAAAAGCTTTTGTAAGAGATGTGGGCATTATATGCATATAGGAGATATGCTCTGGGCAATATCCAGACAATATCTGGATATTTTATATCTCTAGTGACCTTGACCTCGCAAATATTAACCTAAATTACATGTGTCACACTTGTAGTCATGATAGTTATCATTTGTGTTACAATCCATCAATAAATGATGACTAAATGGTCCAAGTACACAAACTTTTACCTCTCTATGTGACCTTGATTTGGTAGCAGGGATCTGGATTATGTGCACAATACTTAGCTTCACAATGGTAGTCATGATAATGACCATTTGTGTTTCAATCCCTTAATAAATGATAACTAAATGGTCCAAATACACATTTTCATATTCTTATCTGAACTTGTGACCTTGACCACAGGCACTTGAATTTTGCATGTGACACTCAGCCTCACAATGGTGAACATTTGTGCCAAGTGATATTGAAATCCCTCTATGCATGTAGAAGTTTTGCTCCGGACAAGCATTTTTCAATGACCTCTAAGTGTGACCTTGACCTTTGACCTAGAGACCTGGTTCATGTGCATGAACATTTCTATGTAGTTTCATTAAAATTCCTTAATGTGTGTAGGAGATAATATGCTCCGAACAAAATTGTGGACACCACCCGCCCGCCAGACAGCCTGCTCGCCAGGGAGGAAACTATAATACGACCTGTTTTTCAATCGGGCATATAAAAATCAATGACTATATTACTAACCACTTTTGCCAAGTTTCATTAAGATACATATAGGTTTGTGGAAAAAAAAACTAGCAAGATTCAAGCTTCTTGGTGCATTTCACAGATCAAATGGAGCTCTCTGTTACTATCCAGAAGTGTTAAAATCATTGTGACCTTAACTTTAAAACACAAGTGAGTACAGAAGTTTCATTTTCGCTCTCAGCTCTTCATTCAGAATCTATTTCAACTTCTGTTAAAAATATATTTAGTATTTATCAAATGGTCTTATTGAGATATTAGGCACATCTTGTTTGATTGCTTGCTATAGATTTTTTCAAGTTATGTCAAACATGACAAAGTTATTCAAAAGTATTGAGCTTTGCAATCATATGGCAAGTAATTATAAACTTATTTACCAGATGTTGTTAAATCTCCATCACCACACATTATGATTGTATCTTTAGCTGGAACTAACACTTCAGTACCACATATTGAATTTAGCAGATGTCGGATTTCACCTAAAATTTTAATTTGAATTATGCTCAATATACTGTAGCTGACTATTATTTTTCAGTCCAGTTATGGTAAAAGCAGCCAATTATTTTTACCTGTTTAACTTTAACCTGTAACTTTCTCCACACAACTGTTGTAGAGACGCTATAAAGATGCATGAACCTTTCACTATAATTTCTATTTTATATGAATAAACAGGCATTTTCTTAAATGCAAAACAATATAATGTTCTACAATGTTTGATTTCAAGTTTAATTTCAAGTCAAAGCATATGTATTTCTAAGGGAACAGGAAAAGAGAGTAGCATAAAAATTCTATACATCATAAAGAACCTTTAATGTACTATACATGTATTTACCCTCCGAAATATCATTGAAAGCTGTACTATTTTGAATCTGGTAATCAAATGGCTTGTAGTTTTCGTTGTCACTCCATCGACCATACCCAGCACCGTTGGAAACTTTATACATCAGCTGAATGGAAGTAAGATTTAAAAATCTTGATTTAACTTGAACAATAGCTCTAGATTTCCTCAAAAAAAGGAGCAAAAAAAAAAAACTTAAATATTCAATTTCATATTATTCCAATCAATGTTTCAGCTGAGATAAACACAAGATGAGATGGACACACTATTACTCAGCTGGACGACAACGAGTTACTGGTTAACCGAATACTCGGTTAACAAAATTGATATTTGATTAAAATATATACAGTAATTTCTATTTTTTTTTTGCGAAAAGATTGGTGTATCCAATTAGTTCAGAAATTCGGAGATGTACACGTATCTTCATGAAGACCTATTATATGCAATCAAAAATCCTTGAAGAGGTGCGAAAATGATGTCCTAAATGTAACGAGGCGATAAACAGTTTGACATGCACATGGGACTGAACACAGTCCTGTGTCGCTTAAGTCATTTGGCCTCTTATGATATTTAATTACCTTTAATCCTGTAACAGTTTGTAGCCGAAACTTGTTAATTATAAAAACATAATAACAATTATTATAATTATTATGTTGTAAAAAATAATCAGCATGCCCACTCAATTTCAAATGTAAGGGTACATGTCATTGAAATTTTGGGGGTAAATTTCAAAATCTAGGGGTACACAGTTTAAAGCTTTTTGTTTTTAACAACATTTTTGTCAAAATAAAAAGCTCATGTTATTAAATACTAAGTATTACTACCCACTAACACAGGCACAAACTCATCACTTAAGGTAGCAATATAGCACACATAAAAATCACTGATCTTCTGTTCAGTCCATATGCTTATTACCCATAACCAAAATTTTGTATATCCGAAATTATATACATTCATTTCAAAAAGGTTGATTGTTTATTTATATTTTCATTTCATATGACATTTGTAAAGCTCACAATTAAATTGTTAATAAATCAATTGACTAACTTTTTGTTGATCCAGTATAAGAACTCAAAATACTTTTTGGCAGTTGTAATTATGTCTGAAACTTTTTCTTAAGACAGTACATGTGATGTCAAGACGCGGCTAAAATATTTATGAATCAGACTTGGATGACTTTTTGAAAGCAAACAATTGCAATCGAGACCGGGTTTATACTGTTCCTAACAATTGGTAGATGGCAACGACATTTAGCAGATATGCAGTTTAGACTATCCCAAACATTCTGAAGATTGAACTTTGTGTGCATGTACCCCCTGCCTTCAATTTTTATGTGTGCATGTAGAATTTTGTGTGTGAATTACGCACTGTATAGTGTTAATGGCCATGCATGCTGATAATGTTGTTGATTTAATCTTAAATAATTTGTTTATTGGTTATTCTAAGTTACCTCCCTGGCAGTTCTATTTATAGTTACGAAATTCTATGAATTTAAATAGAAAACGAAAGTAGCACGCAGACGGTGTTGATATTGTGTGATAAAACTTTTAAGATCATTGGAAATCATCCGAGTAACCAAGTACTCGATCAGAAAAATGACCGAGTACTCGCGTATTGATTTGGGTATTCGTTGCCATCCCTACTGAATAATGTTTAAATAACTGTCCGCATGAAATAAGTTTTCATTTGACAAAGAAAATGTATTCAGAATTTTAAAGTAAAGTATTATTTTTGACAAATTCTCATGAATGAAGACCATGTTTTAATAAATGAAAACCAAACAAAAATCTATAAATGACAAAGGAGCTAAATTCTGCTAATAAAATATTTCACAAGTCGAGGTTGAAGAGACTTGTGTAAAAACTTCGACTCATCGGGACTTGGCCCAAGAATTGGTCTCAATTTAATGACACAACTTCGAGCATTTGACGCGTTTATAAGCAAGTTACTTAAGGCATAGCAAAAGGAAAAGGCAATAACTAAAGCAGCTTATAGTAAATATATCCCAAGTGATTATCACGCAACACCGGGTCACAAAAGTCCGCAAACGAAACTACTTTGTACTGTTTATTTTCAAATACAACTACAGCAATTTGAATAATAAAAGAGTAAATTTTAGCTGATTTTAACCTGAATGGCCTATTGACACCCAAAAGATACCTGTTTTATTCTGTTGTTTAAGGGGTTTCCTATCTCAGTTGCACAACCAAGATAGCTATTTTAATTTTGGCACAAAATTCTTTGACACTTTTCGTACACTACCATTGCGTACAATTACAATGATTTTTTTCCATTTTTACTTACACTACTTGGACTGGATGACACATTTTGTTCTGCTGACTAATGTTCACAGGTGGCGCTGTAGAATCAAAGTACTCAAAGTACTTCTGCGCTCTGTATATGAACAGGCATACCATTCTTGACATTATATATTATACCGTTTATTTTCACTTTTCTCAACCAAAATCAATGCAAATATGATACTAACTATAGGATATATTCTACACTTTTTAGTCAACATTAATAAAATACTACATCAAATTAATTTACCAGCCTTAACATAAACAAATTTTTATGATAATATCTTTCACAGCTTTTTAGATTGACATAGAGTCACCATACCTGTGCTCGACCAGCCCGGTGCTCGACCAATACTTCTATTTGTGTACGATGTATGCATTCAAGTGAAAACAAGAAACATCGCAATGTGACGAAACCAGGTTTTCATGGGCCATAACTGTAAAATCTGTATAAATCATAAAACAGTAAAAGTTTGGGCCAGAATACTATAGGGCCAGAACACTGTATGAAAAAGACAGATGCATTCCATTCAATAACTATATATAATAGGTCAAATCTTATGGAATCACTAAACTGTTTCAATATGTGCAAGGGCACTTGATGACAAATTTTCTGTAAAAGTTTGGTCAAAATCCCTTGAAAATGTAGGGGGAGTTTTGCATAGAAAACATTGTTCAATATATATTCCATATAAGAAAAAAAAAACAAAGAGCCATAATAAGGTCAAGTAGCAATCAAAAGCAAGATATTTACATAAGCTTGCTATACACCAAGTTTAATTGAAATATTTCATTCCTTACTCTAGTTATTGACTGGAAACAGATTTTCTATTTTTAGTAACAGTGACCTTGACCATGACTCTACAGATGAGATGGCAGGCGTACAACAGACCAGATAGTTTCTGTTTAATAATTATATAAAGTTTGGTAAAATACACTAAAAATTACATTTTATGGAAAAAACAAAGGGCCATAATTAGGTAAAGAATTATCCAATCACAAAACCCCAACAATATGCATCAGGGCACTTGATGACAAAGCTTCTGTGAAAGTTTGAACAAATCACCTGAGAAATGTAGGAGGAGATGCGCACAGAAGAAATCGTTCACTATATATTCTATATATGAAAAAAAAAAAAGGGCCATAATTAGGTCAAAAATTATTGGATCACAAAACCCTGACAATATTGGCCCGGAGACTTGATGACAAAGCTTCTGTGAAAGTTTGGTCAAAATCCCTAAAGAAATGTAGGAGGAGTTGCGCACAGAAGAACTTGTTCACAATATATTCTATATAAGGAAAAAATACAAAGGGCCATAATTAGGTCAAAAATTATTCGATCACAAAATCCTGACAATATGCACCAGGGGACTTGATGACAAAGCTTCTGTGAAAGTTTGGTCAATATCCCTTAAGAAATGTAGGAGGAGTTGCGCACTGAAGAAATTGTTTACGCCCGCCGTCCGCTGACATACATCAATCTAATAACCAGTTTTTTCCTTCGGAAAACCTGGTTAAAAACTCGGAGTTTGTTTGTTCTATTTGTACCTGACCTGAAACCTCTACGCCATGTACAAGTACTCCAGGTTTGGTCAAAGCTTAGCCATTTTGCAGACGATATTAAACAGTACAAAAATACACTTCTATACCGAAAGTTGCAGTAAAAAATATTTAAAGTACTGAAATAATAATAAATTAGGGCAAATTTGGACAAAACTTTGTTTAATTGCCTTTACTATTACGTTTCCAATTGATTTTCATAAGAAAAGCCCCCAAAAATCACCAAAACCTGGATTTCTATACAAGGCAAGGGCTATGAACATGTAAACAAATATGGCAGCTGTCCGGTAACAAATAGGGAACACACCTCTAAAAGCTTAGACCAACTGTATATTACATCAAGTATCACACTTAACTATGTTTGCAGAGTTATTTTATTTAAAAAAATATGAGAATAAGTAATCTCAAACTCCCCAGTAACTGTAAATTCCAAAACTCTTATAAACACTTTATTTGTCAATATATAACATTTCCTTCCTATCATATTTACTCTCATATTTACATCTATACACACTAAAACATAAATGTGTCAAAATATTTTTGAAATAGAATTGTTCAACATAAAAAGCCAAATCTGTTTTTCAAAAATAAAAGTTCTGATAGAGATAAAACATCCTGGTCGAGCAGACTGGTTTGGTTGCCTAAAAAATATAGTGGTTTTAGGCCCTATGTACAACTCCGTGGTAAATTGTATCCTAATCTGTGTCATTAAAACGCTTTTGTTTATTTGAGTTTGAAAGGCCCAGCTTTGAAACAAAAATAAGTTTCCCAGCAATCTTTGTTTTGAAAGGTTTTTTATGTGATTTTGTGAAATACTGGTTGAGCACTGGTCCAGTGACTCTATGCATAAACTTTAACCAACCTGGACATTAATGTTATTAAGAGCAGTAAAAATTTTTTTGAGTATTGCTGTTTACCTTTTCCTGCAGTGTTCCAATCCTGATAGAATCTTTGATCCATCGATGGCTTACAATTTCTTTCTTCCTCCCTATCAATGCTTTTAAGACTTTCAATGTGACTGGGGCAGCCCCCGTTTTTTCTGATTTTGAAAAAAAAAGAGCACTTAAGAATAACAGAAAAAAAGTAAAATAGTAATGTTACAAATCACTAAAATGAATATTCTAAACAAAATATAACAATGTAATTAGTGCACATTTTATATCAAAATCTGTACTGCTAGTTATGATTGCATAAAAACATGAGTCTTTGTGTTATACAAGGTCCTGACAACTAATATACCTTAAAATCATTAATATTCGTGGGGCACGAATTCTCGTGGTTTTCGTGGGTAGGTCAATCCTTTCGTTTGTTCTTATTAATTAAAAAAGTATTTGATATTAATGTTGTAAGTACACAAAAAAATATAAAAAACGATCGCTAAAACAGATGAATTGTACATTCTTTTGTCGTTTTTAAATAGTTTAAATTAATTTTAATTAATCTGTATTTGTGAGACTGCTATTCCGTAAACATCAAAGACGCCACCGACATTTTACTAGATCCACACATAACTTGTGTTATTTACTCATATTAATCTATATGCATGTAAATTTACACAGTCAACGTGAAGTTACTGTCAAATAATGTAAGACCGATTCAGGGTGTAAACTTTTTAAACTCCCTGGTTAAAACATGTCAGGTGTTGTATAAATTATTTGGTGTTTATATCGGCGAATTACAGGGGCAGTGTGTCCAATGCAGCTGCATATCATGTCACATAAATGTGTTAATTTCAGTCAATTATCGACAGTAACTGTGCTATCTTTGAGTTATGCCCAGAGGCAAGGATTAAATTTATTGACAAGCGCTGTGTGACACGTAAAGGTATATACATGTGGTAAGTAAAAATGTGCAGCCATTAAGTGAAAGCTTACATTGTATTGGCTTATTTATTTATATTTTTTTTTAACAAGAAAATGAAAATCCACAAATTTAAGAACCCACGAAAATGCCCGTTTTGATAAAACCACGAAATTTCATGCCCACGAATATAAGTGAATTCGCAGTAAACAGAATAATGTTTAATGAAAGACACTATTTAATACTTCAAGACATTTGAAACAGACATCACACGACATTGTCACTGTGTGACAGGTGACCTAATGAAAACTATAATGGCACAAATTCAGTACACTTTTTTTATTTTGATGGAGCTTTAATCCAGCACCATGTTTGATTTTTAATGTGCTGACTACCACAGACATTAAAATTTTGAACTAAGATATCAGTCATTATTGACATTGATTTTTACAATAAAAAACTCTAAAAATGCACACTTCTCAGTATTGGCTATGTAGAAACAGCACAAACTGTCTTAATAGAGGTGGACAAAATTGGTAAGATTGAAAATCTTACAAACTTTCTGGTCTTATCCACCTCTTCTCCCCTTCTTGAATTTAAATTTTACAAAGTTTAGGCAAAAGGACTACTGGCTGCATAATAAATTATTTGTACCAGAAAATACCAAAAATATATTGGTCTTAAAAATGTATAATTTAAAAAAAAAAGAATAAATAAACAAGAAACGTCGAACGACACATATACCCCCCTTTCTAGCCCTTGACTCACATTATTGGTTATTTTGTTATAGAAACTTGTCATAAATGGGTACATGGAAGTGTTCAGTTATGGAAAAAAGAAAAATAATGAAGACTTTGTGATAGTTTTCAAGATAATGAGCGGAAACCATTCTGACATTTAAGGCCCCTGTGACCTTGACCTTTGAACTAGTGACCAAAAATCAATAGGGGTCATCTAATAGTTATAACCAATTTAAGAAATATGAAGACTTTGTGATAAATAGCTTTCAAGATAATGAGCATAAACCATACTACCATTCAAGGACCCTGTGACCATGACCTTTGACCCCAAAATCAATAGGGGTCACTTACTAGTTATGACCAATCAGTATGTGAAATGTGAAGACATTGTGATAAATAGTTTTCAAGATAATAAGCGGAAACCATTCTGACATTTAAGGTCCCTGTGAACTTGACCTTTGAACTAGTGACCCGAAAGCAATAGGGGTCATCTAATAGTTATGACCAATCAGTATGTGAAATATGAAGACTTTGTGACATATAGTTTTCAAGATAATCAGCGGAAACCATGTGCTCTACCGACGGACAGACCGACCGACATTTGCAAAACAATATACCCCCTCTTTTTCGAAGGGGGGCATAACAAAACAAATTTAACCCTGAAAAGGTACAGGGTCCTTGACTTATTTTATGGAGTCAAGAAAGGCTTACCAGTAGCAACAACAACAATAGAAGCGTCTTCTATGGAGACCAGTTGAAATTCTGGAAATAACTTCAAGAAACCCTACAAAACATTAAGCTTATGAGCAACCAATTTATGAGGTGTTTTTATTTGTAAGCAACAGTGTGAGTAGAATGTCATATCCCACACCCAGTGTAGAATGACCTTGGAAATGAGATTTCTGGTTTGCTGAGTAAAAAAACTAACCATATTAAATACTTCTGTTTCAGCTCAAAGCTCATCAATGTAATTCAAGATAAAATCCCAATATGTGTTACATGTGTTAGATCTACTTGCTGCTAATACAAATTAAATATCACATTATTTTCTCACAATAGTGACTAGAAAATTACAAAATGTGAAAGTAATCATATGTATTACTATTGCTATTATGTTTCAAGATGCAAAGGATAGTCTTATAAATTTTTACTTCCACAAACAAATAACTAATTCAACTTTTCATGGCTTTGAACCCACTTCAAAGAGATTATGAAATGATGTAATGTTCAATATAAAGGGGTTATAAAAAGGGTTTCTTTGATTCTTTTTTGTACTTTTTGTCTTCCTTAATTGTAAAAAATAAACTTCATTTACTTATGGTCCATTAGCCATAGTATAATGCTAGTTCCTTAATGAATCACTTCATATCAATATAACCCATTAATCATTATCCTGCAGCTTAAATAATTTTTCATGATCATCTTAGCAAACTTACATGATTAACTTCAACCCCAGAAAAAACAATCTTCTCATTTGGTCTGGAATTTTCAATATTTGTACCCTGTATCATCTCCATTCCTGAAAATATTTCGTAGCACTCTTCAGGATTCAAAATAAAGTAGATTTTCAAAACTTCTTTTTGGCATGTACTTTGTTTACTTCAGTTCATTGTAATGTACCTACAGTTTACCTTTGCACAATTCCTGACAAAAGTCATTAAATATTTCATACTGATTCCTTTCATTTCTTAACATTTAAAGAACTCAACCAAAGCTTTAGACACAAGACTGAGGCAGTCTTTTGTCACTGAAGAATTAAGTATTCCTCAGCTTAAGAAAACAGTATTCTCTGTCTTCACTGTGAATTAACAGTAGGCTAATACATGTATGATGCAGGTGTTAAAAACTTTTTAAAGAAAATATTCCACTTGAAAACCAATTGAGGACAGTAAGTACTAAACCACCTACAACTGAGAGCAGTGTGTAATAAATCACAAGCAAGTGAGAACTCTTAAATACATTAGAATCATTATTTTTTGTGTAAGAAGAATTTTCACATATCTTGTGCAATGTCAGACCACAGTATGATGTAAAACTAAGTAAGGCCAAAGAAAATAAACATTTAGATTCTCATTGGAATTTTGGATAAGAACCCAGCGTGTGGGCACTTTTTTTTTAAATCTTTTATTATTGAAATAAGATGGACTTTATATACACTGAAAATAGAAAGAAAAATGATTGGTTTTGTTTATGCATTATGTTCGCTGAGGGGAAAATGTATCTATCAGAGAGGAATCTAACAGTGGGATGGGCGGGGATGAGAATCTGACATATTTTTTCTATGGCCCAAGTACTGAAAGCACAGTCATAATACATAATACAATAACCATTATTATAAATATTCAGCTGTAAAATAAACTCTTGCATTTCTATTAATTGTGAAACTAAAAGCCTAGTAGTTTTCGACTAGTTTAAATATTGGGCCTTGTAAGAAAACAGAATATATGCAAATAAGACAAATACCATCATATTCATTGATAGCTCCATGAGTTTTAACCTCATCAAGTTTGTTGATAGACACTTCATTGGTATCAGCTATGTTGCTAATATTTATGTCGTCATTTATATCATCACATTCTCCAATATCTACAGTATAAGCAAACAAAAACATGCTATAAAAAATATTCAAGCAATAATTACTATAATTGGGCTATAATGTCATATATCCTTTATCATTTCAAAATATATAGATGGCTCTCAAAAAGTGACCAGTTATCAATAATAGTAAACCAGTTTTCGAAATGATGACCAAAACACCAAGTCTTTAAAGAAAACAGTATTCTCTGTCTTCACTGTGAATTAACAGTAGGCTAATACATGTATGATGCAGGTGTTAAAATTTTTTTTTTGCCATTAAAAAAAAATATTCCACTTGAAAACCAATTGAGGACAGTAAGTACTAAACCACCTGCAACTGAGAGCAGTGTGTAATAAATCACAAGCAAGTGAGAACTCTTAAATACATTAGAATCATTATTTTTTGTGTAAGAAGAATTTTCACATATCTTGTGCAATGTCAGACCACAGTATGATGTAAAACTAAGTAAGGCCAAAGAAAATAAACATTTAGATTCTCATTGGAATTTTGGATAAGAACCCAGCGTGTGGGCACTTTTTTTAAAATCTTTTATTATTGAAATAAGATGGACTTTATATACACTGAAAATAGAAAGAAAAATGATTGATTTTGTTTATGCATTATGTTCGCTGAGGGGAAAATGTATCTATCAGAGAGGAATCTAACAGTGGGGTGGGCGGGGATGAGAATCTGACTCATTTTTTTCTATGGCCCAAGTACTGAAAGCACAGTCATAATACATAATACAATAACCATTATTATAAATATTCAGCTGTAAAATAAACTCTTGCATTTCTATTAATTGTGAAACTAAAAGTCTAGTAGTTTCCAACTAGTTTAAATATTGGGCCTTGTAAGAAAACAGAATATATGCAAATAAGACAAATACCATCATATTCATTGATAGCTCCATGGGTTTTAACCTCATCAAGTTTGTTGGTAGACACTTCATTGGTATCAGCTATGTTGCTAATATTTATGTCGTCATTTATATCATCACATTCTCCAATATCTACAGTATAAGCAAACAAAAACATGCTATAAAAAATATTCAAGCAATAATTACTATAATTGGGCTATAATGTCATATATCCTATCTCATTTCAAAATATATAAATGGCTCTCAAAAAGTGACCAGTTATCAAAAATAGTAAACCAGTTTTCGAAATGATGACCAAAACACCAAGTCTATAAAGAAAACAATATTCTGTGCCTTCACTGTGAACTAGAAGGGTTTTTGTCACAAAAACATGTCTCCCAAAACTATGTATGGTTCTGATCACTCCTGTGAATTTTGGTGGAAATTCTGCCAGCATTTTGACCTGTGATAGCCGGACAAGATTTTTCTATTTTTAGCTCTGGCAGCAATTATGTGTAGCGAAGCAGAACATGCCGGCAATATGCACAACTAGGGATGGTAATGATCGTTCATGTGAAGTTTCATTGAAATCCCATCAGTAGCTTGACCTGTGAAAGCTGACTTTTAGCTCTGGTAGCTTTTTTGTGCAGCAAAGTGGAAGGTGCCGGCGATGTGCACAACTAAAGTTTGGTTGAAATCCCACCAGTAGTTTGACCTGTGAAGGGCGGACAAGATTTTTCTATTTTTAACTCTGGCGGCCATTTTGTACAGTGAAGGGGAAGATGCCGGAGATGTGCACAACTAGGGATGGTACTGATCACTCCTGTAAAGTTTGGTTGAAATCCCACCAGTAGTTTGACCTGTAAAGGCCGGACAAGATTTTTCTATTTTTAACTCTGGCAGCCATTTTGTGCCGCGAAGCGGAACGTGCGGGCAATGTGCACAACTAGGGATGGTATTGATCACTCCTGTAAAAGTTTGATTGAAATCCCACCAGTAGTTTGACCTGTGAAGGCCGAAAAAGATTTTTCTATTTTTAGCTCTGGTTGCCGTTTTCTGCAGCGAAGCGGAACGTGCCGGTGATGTGCACAAACTAAGGATGGCACTGATCACTTCTGTAAAGTTTGGTTGAAATCCCACCAGTAGTTTGACCTGTGAAGGCTGGACAAGCTTAATGTAGACAGACGGACAACCGGACGGATGGAAAGATAGACGGCGAAGGTAAAAACAATATGTCTCTCAAAAATTTTGGGAGACACAATTATCTGTATGCTTATACATGTATGATGCAGGTGTTAAAAAAAATTTTTGGCATTAAAAAAAATTCCACTTGAAAACCAAATGAGGACAGTAAGTACTAAATCACCTGCAACTGGCAGCAGTATCATTTGAGTAAAGATATTGATTAATTTGAAGTTGCAAAAAACTTCCAAAAACCAAAAATGTTGTGAGACATAATTTTGCAAATAAAAGGTAACAGAAATTAAACATTAATTTCAAATCAGAAGAAAATCACACATGCCAGGGTTTTACCAAAAGACTACATTAAATGATAGGTAAATATCAAAACAATCAACTATTCTTTGTTTAAGTTAAAAATCATTTGAAACCTTTGTAGTTTGTCCTTCAGTGGAAATAATATTTCTAACTGAAGACCATGAGGAAAAATCCTGGCATACAGAAATAACAACATATAGTTGAAACTGAAAAATGATTGTTTTTATGGAATAGTTACCATGACTGTCAGCTGTTTTTGTCTATGATAAACAATTAATAGCTGAATGACATACAACAATGAAGCATCTTATTTTAAACCAATAATTTAATTAGTTACATTATCAAATGAACTTTATGCCTTCATGACTTTTAAACAAAATTCTGCATTGAACTGTTTAAATACTTGGTTTGAAACAGATTTTTGATTTCAAATATGCACGAGGCACAAAACAAGGTAAGTGGAACCAAGAATGTACACTTAAACATTACTATGCCAGTGGAACATGAATATGTTTCTAGGTAGGTAGTGTTAAAAGTGTTAAATACAGATTTGCACTACTATCAAGAGTCAACATGTGTTGTACTTGTTTACCAAGCAGTGTGTGAAGCTATGTCAAATGCAAAATTTGATGAAACTTTAAAAAATACTTATATAAAGTTGTTTTTATTATGTCATGGTTGTTTCTAAATTATATAATTACTTACAGAAGAAGATGACTCTTATTTCCATTCAGATAAAACCAAATAAAATTTTAGATATGACTACTATTAGCAGACTTTCTGAAAGACCATCGGACCATCAGCCCTGACTGGTACAATATCAGAAGGACTGATAAAAATATATGTATTGGGGGCTGGATGTTCTGGTAAAAATTAAAGGTTCCATGATTTTATAAAAATCCTAACATAAAGCATATTGCAAAAGCTGACCATTCACCTGTATGCAAAAAAAAAAAGATCCAAATCTGTGTCATTACACAATATATAAGCTTGTTAAAGGCATGTCAAACGCTTGTCAACAGTTATGCGTTCTAAGCCAATCTAAATGCAATGTTTTCTGATAATTTTCCATGTAACAGTAATGTCTTGTGTCACCAGAAACTGGCATAATTTGCTGAGTGCTTATTCAGATTCAGATTTATTATCAACTTACCGACAATAAAATTAAGCAATTACTATTACGTATCAACAAGCATTTCACATGACATAGCTACAGCACAGTCAACACAAATGACTGACAAACCTGTAGCTAAAATTAGCATATTTGCAATGCCCTTCGATAACTTGTAGTAGTTCAGCATTATACATGAGGCAGCAGATGCCATAATTATTGTGTGATTAACAGGATGATTGAAAGAACGGAATGCATAGTGGAAAATTCTCACATGGCAAATTGACTTGTGGGCGGATTTTATCATGGGTCAAATGTGTTTCCTGATTTTCGAGTCAAAAATCGGATACCCGTGTCAATCGAGAGTCAATAGTGGGATAATTCATTTTGTTTGTGAATATAATTTCCACAGGTGATACTTTAAGAACAACTTGAATGCAATTATTTTTCACATAAATATATGCGTAATTAGCAAGTCTAAATCTATTGTTAAGAATTGCTATAAACATAGTCATTGTCAACTTTACATTTATACGTCTCTCAGTTGTCGGTTAATACTAATTATCAGAAATTTTCCAAGTCAATACACTGGCAGTCAAGCGTGAAGGTGCCAAAATCATGAAACTATTAATCTGTCAACATCTCTAAATGACCGATATATAATAATACTGTTTACATAGATATGCCAGACTTTCTCTGAAATTAACCGTCTCATTTTGCTAGTATATAGTCTGCATTGAATTAAAGTAAGTCGCAAAAGCCATTGAATACATGTATAACAATATTCATGTACATATTTTGATTGTGGTGAAAAAAACTTTAACCTCACAGAGTTTTTCATTGTTAATATAATTTTCTCTATACACAAACTTGACTTTTGACACAAATCAAGTGACTCAAAATACTAACAAGCAGTTTTTTTATTGGTCCAGTAAAATCATGTTTGGTCCAGTAAAAAGTTTGGTCCAGTAAAAAATTTCAGTTTATATATTGGACCTACTGTCCAGAAAAACTTAGAGGTCTTTCGCACAGACTGTTTTAGACATAAAGGGTGTTAACCATTTGTTACTTTTTTAGTTCAAATCTAATATATATCAAGAAGTATTTTCATTAAATGTTTTGTAAGCGTTATATTAATAAAACAAATTGAGTTATATGCATAATGACATCCGAATTTCATTACTTGAAATTCCCTTAATTCATTACTTCACACTGGTTTTACTGAAAAATAGTCATTTTTTCGTTATTGATAGACCAAAATCAAAATGCCCTAATTTTAACATTATTAGTGTGATAGATATCCAACTTGGCCAAAGTGTCTGCTGGGCAACTGTGCAAACAATTTGTAAGGTTCAGTCAATTTTGAGTTACCAAGAGTAGACTGTATTTTGCTGCTTTTAGCTGTTACTCTGCGCATTTGCACCTTGCTTTCAAGTAAGATACTAACAAAAGCCCTTAAAGCATGGTAGTTGTAACTAATATTATTTAAATTCCAGTAGAATTTTACCAACCGCTCTTAAAATGTATAAAAGCACTTCAAAAGATGAAGGCGCTACTTAAATGACTTGAAATATAAGTTTCACTAGTTTTGTTTTATGCATTGGGTTTTGTTTAGTTTTCTAAATTATCTTGTCTAAGCAGTAAAACATTTAAAGTAGGTAAGGCCATTTTTTTTTATCTTTTGGTTTACTGATTCTTTCCAAAAAAAGGTAGGGTCGGAGGCAGAAAAAAAAAAAAAAAAGAAAGAAAAGAAAAAAGTTTTCATATTTTAATGTCTGGAAGGTGAGATACTTTGTAAGGTGATGCGTACATAGTACTTACTAGAGAAATGACCGATTGTCTAAATTCCATACTGCTTATAAATACACAAAACAGCGTTCACATGTGTGAAAACAAAATAGCATCCACAAATTGATAAAATATCATGTTGCTATTATTTAACAACACACATGAAATCTACACACGAGATGACCTCGTTGACTCTTCAAAAGAGTCGGTCAATCTTTGATGTTCACATACATGTAGTCCCAGTTGTTTAATCCGAATCATCAAAGGTGCCAAATCTCAACTGACTTGCACTCTTGAAGTTAAAAAAGAAAAGATTACACGTGTTAAATTATTGCCCAAGTTGAAAAATATTTCTATCGGATAATTAGCGGGTCAATTACTGACATATGTAAATTATTAATCGTAAGTGCATTTTTTTTATTTTGTTTGAAAGAAAACCCGTATTCAATCTCCCTTTAAAGACTAATGATTTTGTTAAATCTGTAAATAGTGATCTTGTCACTGCATTTCTTTATAAATCTAATTTAATCTCATTGAATAAGATTTCTCTCGCTCTATCCTTGAATGTGATTACTTGCGTATTTTGGCTTTTTTTTAGTTGTTTTCTTTGACATTTCTACGCAATAATTGGACCTTCAAAATGTATGATTTTATACATATATACATGAAATATATTTTAAATATATAGAAATTAGCCTAACTAATTTGACGAGAATGATTTGACCCATTTTACAGACATTTTATTTCATACTACATGCAAAATACATCGCCATCAAAATTTATCACGACGTTTCTTTGACAAGTCTAATAAGTTGGACGATAGGACATTAATATCTTAATTTACTTAGCAGCGTATTTCAACGCAGATTTTTTTCAATGCAGATTTTTTTTTTCATTTTCAAAAAAAAAAAAAGGATGCGGGGGGGTCAGTAAACCGAAATATCAAAAAATAATGGCCTAATAAGACATATGCACAAAACACAACAAAATATGGCTGCTATTAAAAGTCCTAACTCTTTTGGAATCGCATGAACAAGAACATTCAGATGATAATTTGTGCATGCAGGAATATTCATATATAATACTCAACAGAACATGATCAGATTCATAACTCTAAAAAAAATTAATGACCAAAAACACCATTTTTCATGTGTCTATCTAAAAAGCATATTAAGTGAAAAAAATACACCTTGAAACTATACCAAGCATTACACTTAATGCCTTCCTCTCAAAGTGTTTCTTTGATTTGTATCTTTTAATTGATTCCCTCCCGCACTTCCTGTTACACCAGACAGAACTGATATTCAATTAAGGGAGATAATAAATAAGGCAAGGAGGAGTTTAAGTGAGTGTACACCTTACTTTACTTTTATGTTTTCTATCTCCTCATAAAATTGAAATTAAGTATCAACAAATTTTCTTCCATGGTTTTTTCAGTAATTCTAGAGGGAGGTTGAAAAAAATATACCTTTTTCCAGGGTAGTTCTGCTATACCATAATCATATGAAATTTCGTCACCAATGTCAATATCCCTGAAAAGCAGGAACAAATATATGGTGTTGCATGTAAAAGCCTTGGAACAAGAAGAACTTTGGGACTTTACATATCATGGCCATGTGCTAATCTGTGCATACAAGGGGGTTGGAACAATTTAAGCTCTTCATTAAACAAGAGGGCCATGATGGCCCTGTATCGCTCACCTGTCTACCATTGGCAAAAATAAAAAGGTTATTAATAGCAGAAAGGATCAATTTTACCTTCGGGTCATGATATCCTCTTAATAAGCCTATGTAAAATCAAAAAACCCCCCCAGGCAGGGTTAATCTTGACCCTGAGGTCAGGATTTGAACAATCTTGGTAGAGAGTCAATTATTGCCACATGCTGAATATCTAAGCTCTAGGCCTCATTATTTTGCTGTCTGATCATGATCTGCACTGTTGGCTATTCATTTTTTTGCTGTCTGATCATGATCTGCACTGTAAGCTATTCATTGTATGTTGGCTGGTCATGATCTGCACTGTCAGCTTTTTATTTTTTGCTGTCTGATCATGATCTGCACTGTTTGCTATGCATTATTTAGCTGTCTGATCATGATCTGCACTTTCATAATTTAGCGGTCTGATCATGATCTGCACTTTCATTATTTTGCTGTCTGATCATGATCTGCACTTTCCAGACAAATTTCAAGGATATCTGGGCTGAAAATGTAACATCTAGAGGGTTAACAAGGTTTTTCCATATTTGGGCTGTGACCTAGGTTTTGACCCCAGATGACCCATATTCGAACTTGGGCTAGGAAAATCAACTTAACAACCTTTCTGACAAATTTCCAGGGTATTTGGGCTGAAAAAGTGACCTCTAGAAGGGTTAACAAGGTTTCCATATTTGGGCTGTGTTGACCTAGTTTTGACCCCGGTACCCAGTGTTAAACCTTAGGTTAGAACTATATAACAAACTTGCGGAAATAATAAATGCCAGGATATTTGGACTGTAACAGTGAGCCTGTAGAGCCTTAACAAATTTTTCTATGTTTGGCTATGACCTGATAATTGACCTTAAGCCTTAACCAGATTTTCGTCCATGGTTTTGCTCGAGTAATTACTAGAGGGAGTAAACATCCTGGTCCAGGTAGTTCTGGGAACCATAACATAGGAAAATGTGACCAATGGAAAGCCACTAAGAGCAGGAACAAATATATGGAGATGGACGTACGAGCCCTGGAACAGGGACGGACCCGGGACGGACATTCATGGCCATGGCTAATACTGGCATCAGGGGTTGGCCATGAGCTAAAAAGGTGGTGTTAAAGAAAATGCCTATGTCATAAACATCTTTGTCAAAGGGTCTTACTTGAACAATATCAAGCTTAAAGACAAAACTCAATCATTTTATGAGTAAAATACAATTCATTACCTTATGGCAAACAAGAGCAAGTGTCCATCTATTCCCTTCATGATGGCATTGCGCTCTTTCTTGTCCCCATGATTAACAAGACGACCAAATCTACCTGTTTCATCAGTGGCATCCACACTATTTTAAAGAAAAACTACGTACAGTTACATGCATCTTTTTCATAAATTTTACTCTTTCGTTTTGTTGTAGGACACAGCCATAACCCATTGCATAGCATGATTTTTGCTTAACCCATTACCCCATAAGCATTTTGTGAAAAATGGCTGTTTTCATTGAAAAGCCTCCTGTTACAAGTTCAAATTGCTATGAAACTGTGAAAAATGCAATAATACTGATCAAACTTGGCACACATGTTTACTGGACAATAGCCTTTGTAACGGCATGCTCAATCTTAAATTTCATGTTACCATGGCAACGAGGGGGCATCTCAAAATTGCCAAAAATCACTATTTTGCGCTGATTCTTTCCATCAAAACTGATTTCAAAGTGCTGCAACTTGTCGATGGATTGAGATAGAGTCAAAGGCTTTTCAGCGTTGGTTACACGTTACCTTAAGGTCGACCTGAGGCCATTTTTAGCCTCTCACACGTCCAAAATTTTCTTGGAGGCGAGGGGGTCTGCTAACCCCCTCTGGCACCCCCTCTGGCACCCCCTTTTTGTATCTATTTGATAGGGGATGGCACCGAAAAAGTGATCACTTTTTTTAACACCATTTCTCAAACGAAAACAAGTGTTTCTGGTCTAAATAGGACATTTTTTCACTATTTTAGGCCTCAAAAAGGGGGGGTCGAAAATGCGTTAAATCGCGTATATATGAGGTAAAGGGTAAAGGTAGACCATGGGTAATGCATTACCTCTACTTTGATGAGTATTCAAATAGGCTAGAATCACTTGTCAACTGCATTGAAATTGAGGGGCGTCGGTTCAAACCCCAGAAGGAGCAACTTTTGTTTTCTTTCTTTTTTTTCTTTTTAACATTATTTATGTATCTCTTAGATCCCTTATGGAAGAAAAAAGTGTTTGATTTTAATTATATAAGTATTGTAGGTATTTATTTTCTAAATAATGCCAAATTTAATAGCAAATATGATACCAGATATTTTCAAAGTTTATTATATTATATTTCGAATGATCAACCAATATACTTTTAAGAAAATTTAGGCAAACTTTTAAAACAGCCCCTCATTGTGGTAAATTTTAGGGATATTTTGAATAAGGTTTTTTTACATAGGGAAATGGTCAAATAACTGTTTTAAAGTGGGTGGGGTAGGGTAACATTTTTATACATATGAAAAACATTTTGCTCGTGTAATTTGTTACCTGAATGTTATTATCTGTTTCTTAACAATGAGCAATAGGAAAACATTTTCATAATGATGATATTATAGATTATTTAGAGTTTCCTCATTTCTGAAAAAAAAGCCCTTCTAATAGCAAAGTTTTAGTTCAGAAATATATCCATAACTTATAAACCACACGGTAAATTTTATTTAAATTTTGCATACAGGTGACCTTTAAGACATATAATTGTCCTATATTGTCAATTTTACAGTTCCTTATAGTGCCCATTACCTATGGTCTACCTTAACAAATAATTTTTACAATCATATCTGTAACAAAATATGTTTGTCACTGTCTTCTTAAAGAGGCATAGCATAATTTTGATAGATATTTTACTGCAACCATTAAGCATTACATATTTGTAAGCAAAACAAAAGGATTTCTAAAGTAAAGACAGAACATAGGTTCAAATCATACAGTTTTGAAACTACATGTAAAACTGTTAGACAGTACACAGTGTTGGTGTCAAGTCACCTAAAGGCTAATAATACAGGAAACACTGGATAGGATACAGGTCTTTTAGACACTATGATTAAAATGATTAATGTTTGCAGAATTTGCACAAATCCCTTGTTTGGACGCAGGTGTAACAACACACTTATTTAATTTCTTGGAGTTAAAACAATAAGTGTCACATTTTGACAATCATTACACTTACTGACTTATACTTATGGAATTTTTAACTTCTGTAATTCAGTGTTTGTAATTATACCTTGCTCGTTGAAAGACTCGCCTATAATTTCATATGTTCTGACATAAGTTTCTAGGGAATGTATTTTTTTTTTCATCAAGAAAGATGGATATTTTGTAGCATCAGGTAGTGCACTTTTTCTTAGTTATCCCAACTGTGCGACATCTTTTGATGGAATTTCACAGATGAAGAAATGAGATTGGTTCCTGTCACTATTACGGAAAACACACCTAACAGCACAGGGAAACTTGGTTCCCATGTTGAATTTAAAAATTGCCAGCAAGTCATGCTGGGACTGAGTCATCATAGTAGCTATATGCAGCTTTTGATTGACAAAAGAAAAAATTGTATCGGCCATGTATCGATCTTATGAAGATGATTTTACAGTTCAACGTCAATGAAAAATAAAATATGTTGCTTAAAACATAAACAATGTTTGATTTAAGTAGCAGAAAATTATCAATCGAGGAGAAATCGATTTTGAGGGGGGGGGGGGCGGTTCTGGGGGGAATTTGCTGAGCTAGTTCTTAAACCCAAGTTTAATATCTTGCTTACTCACCACAAATCTTTGCGACCATTTCTGTAGAAAAAACGAAAACCAGAGCTGTCAAGCTTCTCTCTTCTTTCCCCCTCCTTACCAGAAATAACTTCTCCTGCATAATGAAGCAGGAAATCACCTTTCCTTCTATAGATAGTAGTGATGATTCCTCTACCTGAAAATAAACAAGATGAAGTTACACAATGTTTGTGATCATATAAATGTTTAGTTTCATTTATCATAACAATCATCATCTATTATAAATACATTGTATATCTAATTAGTAATTATATAGTTCACCCTATACATACAGGGTTCATACAGACATTCAATGCCTAAATTCAAGCATGTTTTAAGCGTTTTTTAAGCACATTTTTTAAAATATTATTTTCAATATGTTTTTTAATGTTTGTCAAGGGTTATATTTAATGTTTTTACACCGTCTACAATGAAAGGCTCAGTTTTCTATGACTGAAGTAACTTACGTTTCACGTTCTTTTCCCAGACTAGAAACGATGACATTTGCTATTAACACGGATTCATTTCCACGCATTTCTTATTTCGATAAGTTTAACATTAACAATATGCTGTCAGTTTACTTTATTTTGCTTTTTCTGATGTCATTTCACATTATTTCTGAAAGGGAGATCACTCTTAGCACATGACAAAACTGTGCAAAAGCGGTGTTGTGGTAGTGTGTAATCACTCTGACAAAATAGTAAATAGTAATATTCATTCACGTTGCGTTTTGAGTTTATTCAAATTGAAATAAAATTGATTTATTATTTAAATTGGTTACAATAACGAAAATGATATAATGTACATACGAAAAAAATATAATCTAACTAAAAGATATTTATTTCAAAGCATAAACAGTAAACTTTTACAACATTTTAAGAGAATTATTTTGTCGCTCATTTTTAGAAATAGTGGACACATTGCCGTAAAGATTTATCTGACAACTAGATGGCCGTAAGCCATAATAAAAACCAAGTTATATGAAATTAGGCAAAGCCTATAAACAGGGAAGTCAGTTAAAATAATCATTCATTTTTTATTTTACATTTTCCATTTTAAAGGTTTCATTCGTTATTTCATGTACTGCTTCCGTTTTCACTCAGAACACCTCGAAGATTATTATAAATCCGAAAAGTTGCGATTGTTCCATTATCGGAATACCCTGCCTATTATCATTGAGATACATTGAAAATGGCGGCGCCAAACTAGATATGACACTGAAAATTTCACTGATAGGTATAGAAATATATATATATTTTTTAACTGATTTTTATTTGATTTCCTTTTAAATATACATGTGTAGTCTATAGTCGGGCAAGCCAAAGCTTGGGCCCGCAGGCGCTTCGCGGACCCGTTCTTTGACTTCCCCGTATAACCACATGAGTAACATTCATACCCAGCTCGATAATTTCATACTTTAAGCGTTTCACACCTAAACATTATTTATGTACAACTGTTATCGATTTTTTTAGCCTCAAGAAGCAAAAAAATCATTCAAGTTAATGATACATGATTTTATATTATGCATTATTCTCATGGCTCCCTGTCCCAATGAAAATATGACATCTTATGTAAAATTCCCAATTCGAGTCAAATCGATGCAATTTTTTCTAAGCTGTCCGGTTACGGCACCATTCCCAAAGCAGGGCAAAAAACACTGAAAATATATATTACGATTGACTTTGAAATAAATTATCCAGGATTTTTTTCAAGGAATTGGGAACATGACCCATACCAATGGAATTGGGAATTTCAGAGATGTTTTGTTAAAAATTGGGGGAAAATGCATAACTGAAATTTTGCAATGATTAAATGAATGCAAACAATCACTGTCTAAGATGGCATCTTACATTTACATTTAAACCCTGTAACAGTGAAGAAGTCCTTATTTTCAAAGATTATAGAATTTTTTGTTCATTATTTTCATTTTGTAACTTTCAATTGGGAATTTTTTTCTGTGGATTGGAAAAATAATATACTATTTCAATGGGAATATGACCCAATATGGAAAAGAATCCTTGTAATCTCCTCTGCGTTTTGTTATTGCACAACTTCACTTGAAAGAAATTTGTCACAAATTAGTGTCACAGTATGTTTTTTGTTTTTGAAAAGAAATCAGTTATGTTATGTGAGATGTAATATATATATACATAATAAAAATTGTATGTATGCAACTACTACAGTCAAATGTGTATTTAGCGACTGTGCAAGGGAAACAATGAAAATGGTCGCTTAATGAAACGGTCCCTTGAGACAAACAGGGCTTTTTTTTCACAGGTTGGGGAAGCAGCCCTGCCCTTAATTTTGGGAGAAAATTACATGGTATATTTGCAAAAGGGGAAGAAAAAACTTGATGTAAATTCAATTTTTGGGGAAAACTGCATGATTTTAAAGAATTTTTCTTTGGGGAAGCAGCCCTATAACGGCCCCTGCTATAGAATGAAAAGAAGCCCTGACAAAGCATGAGAAAAAAGTCAAAATTTATACAAATCTACAAAATTTATGACACACATACATGTCAATCTAACATTTTCCCCAGTATTTCTAAGCTACTGAGACTGTTGCTTTTCCTTGTCCCCGACACGAAAAGTCTAATGAGTGTAGATGCTTTCTATTGTACATTTTTCATTTGATTTTAACAAACTACATCTAACTGAAACGATAAATTTAATTGCTGATCAAGTTCAAAGTCAATTCAATGCAGTCTCAATATCAACAGCGAAGCGTAAACACCATCACAGTAGCGTTGCATTGTTTTTATCAATTTTATTGTATAATACACATCACGCGTAAACTTAACTTCATTTGCATATCAGGGGCCTAGCGAGGGGGCGACTAGGGCGACAAAGTCGCCTTTCACACCTCAACTTCGCCCATTTCTGTGACAAAAGCGAAATTAACTTCGCCCGAAAATATCTCAATAAACAATGAAGCGAATAAACAAAGTGTCAGACATTTCTCTGACCATTAACTCCACCCCCTCAATCAATTAGCGACTGACAAAAAGATTGCCTGAAGGCTGATTTCACAATATGACCCCAGGATAATCATGGGAGCTTCTACATCGGACTAAAGACGATATATTATTCGTATGTCCGCATAAGCGTCTATCCGAAATTATGTACACTGATTTCACAATATGACACGAGTGATAATCATGGTGAAGGCTTCTACATCGGACTAAAGACGATACATTATTCGTATGTCCGCATAAGCGTCTATCCGAAATTATGTACACTTTTTGTATCTCGGTTGTATTTCCAGTCAACAAAATGAGTTTCGTACCTCAGATTTTCCAGTTAAACTTTTTGAAGGGTGGATTTGACTACCCATCTGTTATTTTTCACAAAATATTTTACCAATAGAAAGAAATTAAGTTTTGTTTTGGTATACGTTTTTTAATACCATGCTGACTACCGGTAGATATTGTTGTCATCTAACTTACAAAGAATGCACCCCTTATAATTATGTTTATATGACTATCAAACTTGACCATTTATGGGAACAAAGACCTATAACAACTGCTTAATAAGTCTTTAATGGGAATAACAGTGGGGGGGAGGGGGAGACAACAAATATCTTGCTACTCCCTCACTTCTCCCTGTAGACGCCAAACTTCTCCCTATTTTCAGCTCAGGGAGAAGTGACTTCTCCCTAAAATTTTGCTCTAGCTAGGCCCCTGCATATACGCTAATAATGGTTTGGTAAATAAAGTTTTTCACACATTTATATATTATGTGTTTTGTCAACAATTGTGACATCACAAGGCGACGTTCTGTTAAAACACAAACACTTGACAGGTAAAATTGGCCACTTGAATGATGAAAAGATTGATCTCAATATAAACTGACTAATTAGCGGTCGCTGGTCGCGTTGAGCAAGTCACTTCATACAGTAAAGATATAGAGAGAAAATGATTGGAGGAAATTACAGTGGTCCCATATGACAAAAGTTGCTTAATACATGTTGTCGCATGGGGAAGTAAGACAGTATACGAGGAGAAATACCTTTAAACTTAACTGTCTGACTTTAATCATTCCTCAAAGCATTAACTTAAAAGGTGCAAGTAAACAATTAGGTAGATTAAGATAAAGGTCTCAATCCTGAATGCCTCTGGTGCTCTGCCATCCTTTTTTGGAATTTTTCCTATGCTGCAAGAATGCAGTTTAGCACTGAAATATTTGAGTAAGAACTATTTATGAAATATACACAAACCTTTTGTGGGGTATGTCGAAATGGCAAACCCTGGAGGATCTTTATTTTCTTTGAGCCAGTGTTGGGCCTCACATAATGGAGCCTTTCTTTTTGCTCTGCTCATCTTGTCCATTATAAGTGGGCACTAAACACTTTTCAAGGGTCCTCTCATGCACCTGTTATAACAAACCTGAAAAAAATAAATTTGAAACTCAGCTCTAGCCCGTGACACTTCAAATTAAACAATAAAAAATATTCTAAACATCAAAGACGCACTTCAGTTTCCTATTTGTAAATTTAAACCTGGCCAGTTTGGCACTAAGCCTCTAAAACTAGGGTTTTTTATTATGCTTGTGGGATGTAGCCCTAGCCTTAAAATTTTTGGGGAAATTAATATGCATTGTTTGGCAATATTGGCCTGAGACTCATTAATTTTTTTATGCTTTTTCGTTAGTTTCAGTAATTTATTACGATTTACTTATTGATTTTTAAAGATAGGAATGCTGTCAATACTTATTTTATACTAATTTTCCAATGGCCTATTGGTAATTACATGTAGGCTAATTAGTCAAGTGTTGTGTCGGTAACTTTAAGTCATACTTCAACCATGTGTACCGTTATGCCATACTTGATATACTTCGGAATCAGACAATTACCGACAAAAGGTCATTGAATATTCAGATGTCTCCAAGTCAATATTGCCAAACAATATATCATAATGGGACAAATCTTATGGCAAAAAGATTACAGGGGAATAAAATTTACAGAAGTTTCCAAATGGGGAAAATTATATGATTTTAAAGAAATTTTCTTTCGGGATGATTCCTGTATTCGGCTGTCAAGCTATAAAATAAAAAAAGCCTGGAAAACTGTAGTTCCAACTCCTAGTCCATATTAATTAGTCTTTTCAAATAGGTCAAAATGTCATTCCTCCAAGCCATGGGAATCACAAGTTGTTTTTCCATTCACGCGAGTGCCCAATTAGGGTTGACGGATGTATTTTGAAACCAGGTTTATGCAATATTAGCATTAACTTCATAAAAGAATTATAGAGTAATTAGTTTTAAGTGTAACACTAAAATACTGCAATCAAAAATTTTTATATAGAAAAAGAGGTCGGATTTCAAAGCTCTCTAGAGCTTATGTTATTTGTTATGTATCACTCTGCAACTTTATAAATAAAATTTATTTGACTCGACTTGAAATAGGTGCTGGAAAAATTTGGTCTGGATTTACTATTAAACGGTGACATTTAATGATTATATTTAGTAATGCTAATGAGCCAAATTGCTATTAACAACTGTGTTTATTGTATGAATGAATCAAATATGTTATAATGTAAATAAATTTCAAAAATTTATAAAATATTGACATATGATTTCCCTCATCTTCATCTACATGATACTGCTTTAAGCAATCAAAATTTGATATATATATATATATATGCAATGTTACTAACATACAATTTAACAGTCTATGGAAAATTCAATTTTTTTAGGCCAAGGAACCGCACCCTCAGGCTTATTTCTGGCCCGGATGATTTTTTTTCAGGCCCGGACATTTCAAGCATTATATTATGGAAGTGTCTAGAGAACCGGAACCGGTTCCCTAGACAGCGACCTTAGCGAACCGGAATTAATATTCGGACGCATTATTTGGCGTGTTGTTATCGGCACGTTTATTGATACAGCTATATAAACAATGCATATGTTGATTATTATTGTTATCATTAAATATGTAATTCGGAAGAGGAATATTTAGAGATCCTTCCTAAAATTATGACATGAAAGACTTAACGCAGTATTAGTATTAGAGATAACAGAATGATGAAGGAGAGTGTTTAGTTATAACATAATGAATAGCATTGAAACAGAAAGCACAATTTTTCTGTAAATGTTTTTGATTTTATGTAATATATGCTAGAGAGAAATAATTAAACCTAAATATACATAAGCATTTGCTTTCGTTTTCATTATGTCACATCCAGGCTACACCACGAGGAGCTCTGATCATGGCCCGTCGACCCTGTTAAGAGTCAGTTTAGCCATGAAAAGGACTGTTTTCAGAGCCTCTGGTTCAGGAAGGCATGACTGATGCTGTCGGTGAACTTCAAGTCAACATCTCTTCTAAACACACCATCACGTCTGTCTATAACGCCATTGTTCATTAACTCTGGACCATGTGACACTATTTTGTCAAGTGGGAGTTTCAAGGTCTTGTTAAGACGTCTGCATAACTTGTATGGACGTTGATGACAATGGAAGAGGCTCTCAAATACGACGTGCTGAACACCACAGCTGCGGAATTCATTTCTTATATCAAGTAGGGCATGGAGTAACTCATGATTGTTAAATTTTTCTATATCATTTTTACCTATCTGTATGAAGACTGTATGAAGACTATGTCAAACTTCGCCAGCTTCCACCTGCGTAACTTCTGCAACAACCCGACGACTATTAATCCTCCTGTCCCATGTGCTTCACCGTGAAATGGTAGATCATTGTGTAGACTACCATTTCGCCAGCGTACACATAAACATTATATTAAAACCGGAAGTGCGGAATGCGAAGGAGATCAATTCGACAATCGACACATTGAAAACTAATGCAAATAAACTGATAATCCCACATTTTTCGTGTTTAAATGGAAGTTTTCACTTTATAATTATTAAATAATCTATTTTCTTATCACAATTACCTGTAATATATGCAGGAAAACAATTCCGGTTCGCTAGTGTATAGACGGATATAGGCTAGAGAACCGATTCCGGTTTGCTAAGGTCGCTGTCTAGGGAACCGGTTCCGGTTCTCTAGACACTGCCTTATATTGTAACAACTTGGTTGAATGTAAAAGTGATCGTCTTTCATGTTGTGACCTTCAATGTAGATACAAAACAAGACGTTGACCAATTTAGGGTTCTCACTAGGATTTTCAAAATTATAATAAATAGTAGTCCTGAGATTCCAAAACCATTTTTAAATTATAAAAAGCGGCATCGCGAAAATATGTGACAAATAAAAATTTACCTATTTCCTGCGGTAACATTCACAATTCTTGTTGTTGTTTATTTCAATTATATTAGATTTATTTTTTTTTATTATTATTTAAAGATTGTTTTTCATCAGTCACTTCAACAGGCATCTTAAAACGAAAGTTCGACCGGTTTGGTTGGGAGTTGATTTCTGTACTATGATCAATTGAGGCTGTCTTAACTTAGGACTACACAGTATAGAAAAACAAATAATACAACTGTAAAGCCTATTAAGCTGCAATAAATTATTATAAATAATATAGCATCAAAATATAGATTCGTTTACCCTGTTCTGCCTCCTGTACGGTGTACCACGCAGTAAAATGTCCGATTCCAAAGATACTTTAAATGACTTCCGGTAAGTAAGTAGCTAACCTTTACAAATTTTACCAGTTTATAAATTCTTATTGGATTTTAAATCTTTTGAAAAAGGTCTAGATCTACTAATCAACAGCTTAAATAATATTTCCCATTTTTTGGCCTTAATTTCAACCAATAGAAATGCAGTATTCCAGTTTCGTCATATCTGACCAACAATTGAGGACGCAATAATTCGCCGAGTGGGAAATTCAAAAATGGCTACTTTTTTAGGTCGACGCACAACCCCGACACACCCAACATATGAGACCTCCAATCAAGGACATACCTTGATTACCTGTTTTTTACATGTTTTAGCAAAAAATAAGCATTTTTAGAGTATAAAATATTTTTGTCAATTGAGGATGGGCTCATTTGTCGGTCATGTCCTCAGTCGTTGCTGTTATTCCTGACAAATGTCCTCAATTGCATTTCCATACAGGAGCACACACACACACACACACACACACACACACACACACACAATCATGTACACACACAAACATACACTACCAACACACACTAGCACGTGAGTCAGTCTGCGATAAACATGGTACAAGTTAAGTCATGACGTCATTTATGACGATACTGCACTCGCGTGTTCGTATAGATGATCAACATATTAAACTTCCTACTATGTACTGGATTCCTAAATTACATAAACAACCATATAAAGCTCGTTTCATCGCTAATTCAAGCTCTTGTACCACTACAAATATTTCAAAACTATTAACATCTTGCCTAACTGCTATAAAAGCCCACGTGAAAAGATATTGTGATAAAGTATACGAAAACTCTGGTAAACATTTATTTTGGTCGATCAAAAATTCTGGCGAAATCCTGGATAAGTTTAAAGTTAATAATTACAAAGTAACTTCAGTCAGTACATACGATTTTTCTACTCTGTATACCACTTTACCACATAATTTGATAAATGACAAGCTAACTGCCCTAATTCAAAAGACTTTTGCCAGGGAGAATGCTACATTTCTCGCCTGCAATTTCGATAAAGCTGTTTTTACTAGCTGTATTGTTAAACATTATACTATGTGGACCTGTGACGAAGTTTGTAAAGCCCTTTCCTTTTTATTGAACAACATTTATATAAGGTTTGGGAATGCGGTTTTCAGACAAGTAATCGGTATTCCCATGGGAACAAATTGTGCACCCCTTGTCGCAGATTTGTTTTTATATTGTTATGAAAGAGACTTTATGTTGAGTCTTTCTCCAGATACACAGGCAGACATTATCACTGCTTTTAATAATACATCACGCTATCTGGATGATATTCTTAATATGGATAATCCGTTTTTGGTCAATTGGTGGACACTATTTATCCCCGGGAACTCCAGTTAATTAAAACTAACAATTTGGATACTGGTGCTTCGTTTTTAGATTTACATCTCTCTATTTATAACAATATTATACATACCAAAATTTATGACAAGAGGGATGATTTTAATTTTAATATTGTAAATTTCCCCCATTTGGATGGGGATGTACCTCATGCTACATCTTATGGGGTATACATTTCTCAGTTAATTCGATTTGCCAGAGCGTGTAGTCATGTTGAGGATTTCAATGAACGTAATCAATATATTACAAATAAACTTCTTCAACAGGGCTACCGTTATTACAAATTGCGTAAATATTTTGCTAAATTTTACTATCGTAATTCTGATTTGGTTTTGAAATTCAATAGTAATCTAAAGACTCTTCTGCGAGAAGGTATTTCAAAACCCGATTTTTATGGGGATGTGGTTTACAAACTTCGTAAGATTTTGGGTCATGGCAATTTTCCAACTGTATTTGCTAAAATTATAAAACGTTTTGTTAAAAGAGGTTACGACCCAACTGTTTTGAGACACACCGCATGTTTGGTGTTCAACCCGTTTACAGTTGGACGCTATGCTTCCCTCTTTGATTGTGTCTGACGGAAGAGGGGGAGGACTCTGTGATGGGCAGTTTTTAAATCCCACTGGGACGAAACTGTTTTGATTTCTGTCCTCTGGCCTGTTTCGTCGGGCCCTTAAGGGTGTTTCTCTTGGTGCTCTGCCTTCTGCAAATGCATTGAGTACATACGTTTTTGGGTTCTCAAGGTTTGCTTTTTATATATTTATACACGAGCATTTTTGTGTTTTACATACCATGACTTTTGTTTCCATTGCGTGTGTTAGAGATTCACCTAGCAGGGATTACTTTTATTTACACTGTCCTGTGACTTTGGAACATGGTGGGGGTAAGAGTGAGGTTGGGTGCGCACCATAAACCGGTTTAAACTCCCCAGTGGTGTTTTTGCCACTGACCGTTCCAAGGCGGTGCCCCACTGTGTTCCGTTAATTGTTCGTTTTGTCCTCGTGTGTTTGCTTTGTATACTTGTGTGTGTTGGTAGTGTATGTTTGTGTGTGTACATGATTGTGTGTGTGTGTGTGTGTGTGTGTGTGTGTGTGTGTGTGTGTGTGTGTGTGTGTGTGTGTTGGTGGTGTGCACTTCTGGGTGCTGTGGGGCTCGTTTTGGGGAGGCTGCGTTTTTGGTACGTGGCATTCCCTGTTTGATATTATTTTTGTTTTTTTTTTCGTAGAAAGTCTTTGCTGTTGCATAAAAGTGTTTTGGTGGACATTTTACCACAATTATTTTGGTAAGTTAATAGTCTTTCTTTCTGCTATACCTTTGCAGATTAAACACCATAGAATGAATAATTACACATTATCATACTTTTATACAAAGATAATCATAGATATCAAAAACTTGTTCTAAGGCATCTACGGACTGAGTTCCTCAATTAATATCCTCGGGAGACCACTTTTCGTCACCCTAAGCATTGAACTAAAACAAGAAAATAAAAACAGGTGCAATGAAATATAAAAATACACACTTACTTTTGAGTTAGATCTAACTCCTTTCCTTTAAACTGTCATGAGTTCCATCCAAATTACACATAAAAGCATAATAGAACTTGAAGCATAAATGTACAATGCAATTTAATATCCGCCATTTTGAAATGGTCCATTTTACGTCACTAGGCGCGTGTTATAAATTAGGAACATACTTTTCATAGTAGGTTAAGCGTTCTTTGATTTAAACTTAACTAGAACCTTGAAAAAAGTAACTTTTTGAAACTAAAACAGTTTAACAGTATTTTTTCATTGTTTGTGCCTTTTATTCTTCAGAGTTGCAGTGGGGACA
>JAFMSR010000122.1:0-85412 GCA_022818135.1 Saxidomus purpurata | reverse complement strand
TTTTTATACTTTACATAAATAAACAAAATTTTATACAGATCTATACCCCATATTAAAACAATTTGTGGCGCTAACATGTCGCAATCAACAACACCTTATTTCGTAAATGAAGCAAACAAATTGTATAGGCATAAACAGTATACACAATTATACATTTAAATGGACCAAATGAACCATATACCAATGAAATCAGATTTGAAAAGCATTTAGTAACTAAAAATTAATAAATATAACAATAACGATGTGAATTAAAAGCCACATATATATAACAATTTGTGGGTGGTGTGCCCGTAGTTACAGGTAAAAATGCATTTATAGCACAAGACCCAGAGGTCTAGGGTTCGATGTCCGTGTTAGTCGGAATTCGACTAAATTTAATATGATGCTAACAAAGCAGCTAGTTATACTTGATAACATCACAAGCATCATCGAAAGCAAACAATTTAAGTTTTTTCAATATAACAAACTAAGTCATGAACTTTACTTGCTACAACAACAAATAACAACAGTAAGCCTTGCGTATCTAAAACAACAATTACTGACGGAACCATACAGACAAAACTAATCTTGCTTCAAACGGCTTTTGACATGTAGAGAATATCCAGTATGTTTTCGGGAAGCAAACGTGTTAACACTTACTTTTCTGGAGAAATTACTTATGGTTTGAAAACTGCCTTTTTGTCGCACATGTTACAATTGAGAAAAATATGCAACTGTATACTTCCGCACACTTTCTTGAATGCGATAATTGAAAAAAACTGTCAGTTGCAAATACAAAAGAAGCAAGGTTACAATGGAAATGCCTTAGAAAGACTAATCAGAATCGCTACAGAGTGATTCACTGTCGGACTCATCTATAGGTTCCGGTATATTGGCGGCGTCAGACAGGTGCGCTGTCAATCACGGACACCGAGATTTTTCTGGGTGCGTATAGCGAACCGGGCGTATCCAGAAACCATATACTTTGCCGCAATATGGGAACATGGACCAACAACACGTGCACCTGCCCGACACTTGCAATACCAGGCTAAAACCTTACTCAACCTGGTCAAACTGTACTTAGAGATCGTATTTTTTGAAGACACATGCCGGCTTTGTATTCTGACACGAATTAAATTACTGTCTTCAACATGAACTTTAATGTCACAGCTTCCTTCTAAATGTTCCTGAATGTAAACTGGACTTAGCTTTAACTGATAAACACCGCATGTTAAAGCCCGCAGATATTCTTCGGACAATCTGGGAAATGTTCTAGATCTACACAGTCAACATTTTTCCACATAGTTGATCTTCGTTCAATGTTACTGCTCTCTATGAAAAGATTTTAGGCTGTTTACTTGTTTGACTTGTTTAACATAACCTGGGCTACGCGGGGAATCATCTTCTTCAGCAGAACTAAGAGGTGCAAGGTACTTGTTTGACACAGCACATACAATACGAACAAAGTCCCCTATATTTGGTATCTGGTTTGTGGGTAATACTTTGTCAAGGAACTTCCACCGTTTGATCCGTGCAGTGGCACTCTCAACCACCATCGTATCTTAAATGAATTTGAAAAATACATGCAAATATAAATATATCATACAATTCAAGCTCAATAATGCAGATGGGAAATGCTTGTAAACTAATCATTTCCATATCGACGAGATACCATGCACGGTGGGGAATCACGTGATCAAAACCATCTCTGAACAAAAGTAGATCTGTGAGTGATATTTAGAAAATATTAAAAGCCGTTTAGCTGTAAATGTAAAATGTCTGGGGTATGGTAACATAAAAGTATTTTTAGTGCCACACAGGTCCCAATTATAGTCACTTTCCGTGTCATGTGTATTTATGATACATGTATAACAATGAATCTTGCAAAATACCCTTCATTTGAGTAATAAAGCTACTTTCCAAGATACTAACGCGTGTGCCGAATATACTAGATTTTCAAATTCTTTTGAATAAATACCAAGATTTCTGTCATTGTAAAATATGTGTAGAGGACTATGTATCTGTTAAAGATGAATTTCGTTAAATACATTTTTATAACAGTAGATGAAAAATGAAAACCTTTGTAACAAGTCTCTAACATTTGCGTCGTCTGTTGACATCTGCCTCTGACCTTATTACCTAAAAAGCTGGCATTTCAGCCTTTATTCCCATATCCTCTAGAAGTGAAAGTGAGTCCCGGAACCCTCTGTCTACAACAAAGATATCATTCTTTCCTACAAACGACCGTATGTCTTCGACGTTTGTCTGAAGCATATGATTCAGAATTCGTGCGTCTGAATTACGACCGTCTGCAAGGTATGGTCCGACGATGGTGACAAAATGTCCTGTTGTTGATACAATGACCATTGGTTTAACAAGGGTCCTTCCTTTTTTGGACGGAGTAGGAACGCCGTTGAAATTTGAAGTTGTTGGACTTGTGCATGTAAATGTAGGTGCCATCTAAAACAAGTATAAGTTGTGAAGAATCGCCTTCTTGGTTCGTACCAAACAGACATTGGGCCAAGGGTCTTGTATGTCTTGATATTATTTCTTCCTGGTTAGATGTTCGAGTCCAAGATGTTTCGGAACAAAAACGACATAAGGGCTTTCCTAACCGACGTTATTCCTCTCCTCAGACTTGAGACAGATATCGAAAACAGAGTTGCAAGTATCTTATTCGATAAACCAGCTTTGAGCTTCAATAAAAACAAACCAAGAGTGGTGAGGACAGTACGTGTAGGCGTGTTCCGAAGATGTCCTTGTATACACTGGTAAAGATCATCAAAGTCAGTCTTCTTTAGTCCAGTGAGGCTTAAGTAATCACTGTCTTTAAAGTTTTCAAAACAAATGCTTTCTTTTGTTGAAGCACATATACTTCTTAATGACGACAACAGTTCCAATATTGATGTTCTGTTAAGGAATGACTGTTCTATGGTATTTACATTCTTAATATCATCGGAGAAAGGGTCAGTGCTGTGAATGTGTGATGGACAACATCTTGAACCAGATGGAATCAAAACATTATGTTGAATGAAGGCTGACATTCGTGCACTAGAAGGAACAACAATCAACCTAGGACCTGGCTTTTACACACGAAACATCTAGCGTGAGAACTAGCAGTACATGGTATATTCAAATGTATAGATGGAGGACGCTTCGAATACATGATTCCTGCGATCTCTTGATACAGTAGATGAATAACCTGTGTGGACATCGTCACGTGATTTACGTTTAGTGTCTTGAAGATAATACGAATATCTACACTTTTGACAAATCACATCATTTTTCTGTTGATGAAGTAAGAAAGTACTTAAAAATATACTTCTGTATACATTTGTTTACTGGTCTTCTTTCCTTTGGTTTTGTTCTCTTCTTACATAAAATGCAGTTAAACGACCCCTGCCCTGCACCAGGCATTCTGGAAAGAAATAAATTAGAGATCTTAGAAATGTTGATCAGGCATTATAACACGAAACTACCATACTGGTAGTATTTTCAGATTTTAAATTCATGATTTTTTAAAGTACAGAATTGTTCACCCAAAAGAGTTTTATTGAAAATAAAAGGTTGAATAACGTTAAGAATATAAAAGCAGGTGATTGTTCAACAGACTTAATCATTTTGAAAAAAAAAAAATCAAAAGGAACTGTCGGGTTTCGAACTCACGAACGTTAGTTTATGAATCGCTGACTCTACCATTGCACCACTGCGAACTTCGTGTTACACGTGTCGTAGCTTATTGATATACCCATTCTATTTTTACATCAATCCGATTGTAGCGTCTGTTGCTTTCCTTTCAATATTTATATCTAGATCTAAATTGAATTGGTCATAACTGTTTAAAAATGTTTTTAATGAAAAACAAAACAGTAGAGTCATATTGAGTATACATAATAAATTGAGCGAAGGATATAGACTTGATCAAGTACTACAATACAGTACTGTAGACTCTACATGCAAGATTCTACTTATAAACAAGAATGTAGATTTTATATCTCTATACAGTAATCATGCAAAGAATAAGTGAAATATTTACCCTGCGATCTTGTTACAATCTCCGTGGACCAGGAAGCTACATTTACCGAAAAAGTATCGATTTGTTGACAGTTGCCACATACGCTTCATGTTTACAAAAATGGTGGAGAGACGAAGCAAGATGCTGATCAAAGATCGAAAAAAGTAATTGATTGAGTGAAACAAACTAAAGATTTGAAAGACGTTTTGTTTGAACGTAAAAAAGGATAAAACAGCCTATAAAATGTGTTTATTAATGAAGTATTGACGGAAAATAGTCCAAATATGGACCTACAAAGTATGGGAGAGGTCTCTTTGAAGCAAATATTTCACTAGGTCCGCATTCTCTGACCACGATGAATTTACACTTTTTGTATACCGTTTTTCATTCTTTATTATATCAACGAATTTTCGTTTTGGTCAGAACATGCGGACCATATCAAAATCGTGTCCAAATGCACAAATTTGTGTCAAAATACCAAATTTTCAGTAAACATTGGGTTCTTAGATGTACAATTACTACTCAGAAAATAGTCCGAATTTTTTTTACTTTAACTTGCTAGTAAACGAGTAAAGGTTGCTTGTCAATATAACAATACAAAAAATGTCAGAATTTTTATTTTGAAAGTTCGTTAAAACATGGGGCTCATATCCAGGATTCGTGACTTTTGCCCTTTGAAAGTGCTTTGAATTGAAAAGAACATAGTCTGCTAGTGGTATGGAAATACAAGTTCGAAAATTAATATCATTTGCAACTTGTAACATAAACGGTCAATAGTGATTCCTTCTTATAAAGAGCATACTTCACTTATTACGCAAATTTGGCCCGTAATGTATACACATACGAAAATGTTTGCATGTTTGAAAGAATTGGCAGAACATGTTATATAACTTGATAACAAGAGGAAAACGTACTCGTATACAGATTTTCTGCGCAATTTAAATGATGTCCCATTCAAGTTTGGTAGTAGTCATTAATTAAGATGTTTTCGTTATCTAGGCTTTTACATGAACTAACAATATGAAGTTTAATGTTTGTGCATACTCTTTATTTCCTCACCAGACATAAACAGATGTCTATTGTTTACCTTATTTGCATATGGCGTCAAGTAAAAAGGGGGAACTATTTCTTGAAAGTCAATCGACAAAATATCTTCCACGTTTCATAATTTCCCTCGTCTACCTAATAAATATTTATCATAGGACCGCGAGATCGGGATTATAGTTTTTTTGGTTTTGTTTTGTCTTTTATAGTTACCGTATTCATATTTATGTAGCATATGAAAAGTGAGATAATATTATTCTTGTGTGACAACGATATCCTTCTACGGTACGCCGTTTTAAAAAATAATACTGTATGTTTAAAAACAAATGTAATAATGCATATCATATAATCTTACGACAGTTTCGTTATTTGTCAAATTCGGTGTCATTACACAGAGTGATTTGGCGTTAAAAGTGTATGAAAAGGTTTACATGTTGCCCCTAAAAACGAAATAAATGAGAGCTATGGCGGTAACGAGTTCACCATCTATTCATATTTGGTGCTAAAGGGACATACCCTATAACTGATGTCGACTAAATAACCTCTGAAACATAAAAATAGAATCTTTGGAAGTATTATAACTTAACCTAAAAGTTTTCAGCTATGCATCCCCAGTCATAATTGATAAAATCAGCGGTTTAAAATATACTGCAGTACCGTAAACCATTCATATAATCTATGAAGAGTTGTTGTTGCAGTAAAAGGGTGGAGGCGATTTATTACAACAAGAGGGCCATAATGGCCCTTTATCGCTCACCGAGTACAACTGCTTTTTAACAAAGTTGCTAGAAATCATCGAAACAACCTTCTGACAAATTTCCAGGATATTTGGGCTGAAAATGTTACCTCTAGAGTGTTAACAAGGTTTTTCCATATTTGGGCTCTGTGACCTAGTTTTTGACCCCAGATGACCCGTATTCGAACTTGGGAGCTAGAAATCATAGAAACAACCTTTCTGACAAATTTCCAGGATATTTGGGCTGAAAATGTTACCTCTAGAGTATTAACAAGGCTTTTCCATATTTGGGCTCTGTGACCTAGTTTTTGACCCCAGATGACCCATATTCGAACTTCAGCTAGAAATGATCGAAGCAACCTTTCTGACAAATTTCCAGGATATTTGAGCTGAAAATGTTACCTCTAGAGTGTTAACAAGGTTTTTCCACATTTGAGCTCTGTGACCTAGTTTTTGACCCCAGATGACCCATATTCGAACTTGGGCTAGAAATGATCGAAACAACTTTTCTGACATATTTCCAGGATATTTGGGCTAAAAAATATTACCTCTAGATGTTAACAAGGTTTTTCCATATTCAGGCTGTGTGACCTAGTTTTTGACCCCAGATGAACCATATTAAAATTTGAGCTAGAAATCAACCAAACAACCTTTCTGACAAATTGCCAGGATATTTGACTGAAACAGTAGCCTCTAGAGCCTTAACAAGATTTTTCTAATTTTTGGGTCCTGTGACCTAGTTTTCATCCGAGATGACCCATATTCAAACTCGTCCGAGTAATTACTTAGACAAATATTCTGATCCAAGTTTCGTGACAATTGAGGCAAAAATGTGACCACTAGAGTGTTAACGAACTAAGTGTGTACGGACGACGGACATTCATCGATCCTAAAAAGCTCACCCTGAGCCAGCTCAGGTGAGCTAAAAGCCTCTATATTGATTAATTGTGGTAAAATGAGGCATTTTTCGCCAGAGGTTCTTCTTTGAAATTGTATTTATTTATCATTTTACGTTCATTGAACACATAAAATATTTTCGAGGATATAACCTGCTAGATATAGAGTGCCTCTTTAAGGTAAATATTGCCTAACAATACAAATCGTAACTTAATCTTCACACGGAAACCTAGCACAGCAGTTAAAAGTAAGAAGTATTACGTGCCGATTATAGTTGCTCTTCTTGCAGGACCAAACTGTTGAGAAATTCATTATAATTATTTCATAAAAGTAAAGATCGCTTGATGGAATTACAAAAAGAATTGTTCGTTTTAACAGACCAAGTTTCTTACAACAATATATTAAAACTCAGACCGATAACACTTTCAAACAAACATACCGCATTGCACCTTATTGTTCTTGGTAGGAAGTCCACGAGTTTCTTAGACGAAGGGAAATTTGATGTACATGTATATGATTAAAGCATGGGAGGAAAATTCAACTTCATTCAGACACATCATAGGGATATTAGACAAAATAGGAATACACACAAATGTGTTATCTATTTACAAGTAGGAACAGTATTCATTATCATCAGTTGTCTCCATAGTAACTCAACATGAACTTGGGATACATGTAGATGTTTTCGTTACAGCGATTAGATATATTTCGTTTCTGAAGATTTTATTAAATACACTAATTTATTCTCATTTGCGAAAGTTTTTACATTGGTACAACTCCGTTTAAAAATTACTCAAAATTTATGTGTCCAGCCCTAGGACACAACCACCACAGGCACTAATAGAGATCGAACCTGAGACCCCCTGATTCTGTTATTCTATTAATGAAGTATTCATGCTAATATGTAATATATGCGTAAGAATATGAATATGATGAACATTGTTTGTATAGATTTTGACGATTTTTAATTATATTGGTAATCAAACCAAGGATGTAATGAAATTTGAAGGCAAGATTGGATGAATAAAATGGAGCAATGCGTTCTTAATTTTTCAATGTGAAAGTAATGATTATGACTGTAAAAGGCGCCGTGCACAGAATTATTTTTAGAACAGCAGTGAAACGATCATTTTGACGGAAAACTAGGCCAATATAACTTACAGCAAAACTCTATTCTATGCTTTGCAGTCCGGCTGCAAGATTGGCTAGAAGACACAAAGAAACCCTTCAGCTTAAAAAAACATTACCTGATTTCTTTAAATGTGTTTTTCAACAAAATGAAATATATATTTTTGAAAAATTAGATAATTTGTCTCTTTGTGCTGTAATGTATATGAATACTTAAATACTTAAATGTACTACTACGTGTAACACGTACGGTTTACTGTATTCTATGAGAAATTGTAAAAGAACGGATCGATTTTTTCCTATATATAATATCTTGAAAGGATAAAGGGTAATTTTTCTTACATTAAATACATTGTACTATAATTATGCGCTTAATGGAAATACAATAGAACATGTATCAGATCTGAATTATCGAATGCGTGCATTTGTGATCAATTGGTTTACTAAGCCGCGGGTTAAACATTTTTCATTTGATTACAAAATTCATGTTTACTAACAATTCAATTTCGATACAATCAACCGATGCTTTTGCAAATACGAATTATAACTAAGAACGAAAAACAACAACGATGTTATTACGCAGGAAGTTGCACCTCAAGTAAGAACGTGTGATATCTTTTTTTAAAAAGCTTTCTTTTCTTTAGAAAACAGGTCCTTATAGATAAATCGGGAAAATATTTTTCTTCCCAGTTTTAATCAGATTCTCAGGTAGGTACGACTAGCCGCCGTGATATTACCGATAGTTCACCAGTGTGAAGTTTATAACTTGCAACGATCAAATAGTTTAACAATTCGCGCTTGTAATAAATAATGTTATGGCAATGAATAGTTATTTTAATATACAACGAAGATAAGTTACGTAATAACATTCGGCATTCGGCATCCGTACCTACGATTTTAATAATACTCTGCTAGAACAATGCTATTGTACAAGTAACTACTCTCCCTGTCAAAATAGTTAAAAATGATAAACTTCAAAAAAAGCGTGATGTACGCAATAAACTTCGCAATTGCTGTCTTTAAAAAGAAAAACGTATGTGTCTTGTATTCTCGACAACACAGTGAACAATGTCTGCGTTGTAGGAATCATACTGACGTCAATGACGTTAAAAGAACTGACCGCAACTTTATGTCCCATTTTCTATTTCTCACATTTGTTTTATTTTTTTAAGGCAAATTTAAACGTTTTTTTTTCTTCGAGATTATTCTGTGTGTGGCAATACTCCAATCTTTATCAATAGTAATAGGTGATGCTAATGGGCTTAAAGCGATCCCAAGTGAAACAAGCCCTTTACATTTAACTATAATTGGAATGATATGCTATACAGAAATGATAACAAACTTTTTTGTATTTATATAAAATTACTTTAAATCAGTAAAAATTTCTTTCATGAACAATAAAGCTCAGACGGTAATAGTAACATTTTGTTTAAATAATTATAATTACAAGATATAGTGCATGAAAACAGAATATCGCAAAACTTAGTGAAACATTATTTTAAGAAAGTTAATAGTGGTAATAGATTACAGCTCTTTATGTTACTCACATCTTAAAACGAACAGGCAAAATATCACTGTACAACCATTATTAAGTACATATGACGTCATTTCATCGTGATTTTAATAATAATAAAAATATGTTCCTTAAAATAATTTGGTTTATTTCTTTGAGAAATAACGTTTGTCCGTTGCTACGGATTCGTAGCTCTTCAGATTTTATCGCCCGGTAAGGTGGTTCCCCTTTCAATAAACACATTGTTTAACAATACAATACAGAATCGGAAAACAATCTGTCCAACCGCGGTATATAAACGCAAATCCCGTGCAGCCGTCTCACTTTATCTACATGACACAAGAATTTACAAAATTACCCGCCCGCCACACCCTAGAAGATGTTTTCTTCATACCATACCACATACCATACTTCTACATACTTCTACATACCATGCCTTTTGTTTCCATTGCGTGTGTTAGAGATTCACCTAGCAGGGATTACTTTATTTACACTGTCCTGTGACTTTGGAACATGGTGGGGGTAAGAGTGAGGTTGGGTGCGCACCACCAACCGGTTTTAGCTCCCCAGTGGTGTTTTTGCCACTGACCGATCCAAAGAGGTGCCCCACTGTGTTCCTTTAATTGTTCGTTTTGTCCTCGTGCTTTGTATGCTAGTGTGTGTTGGTAGTGTACGTGTGTGTGTGTACATGATTGTGTGTATGTGTGTGTTGTGTGTAGTGTGTGTGTTGGTGGTGTGCACTTCTGGGTGCTGTGGGGCTCGTTTTGGGGAGGCTGCGTTTTTGGTACGTGGCTTTCCCTGTTTGATATTATTTTTGTTTTTTTGTTTCTATTGCATGTACTGTGGCAATTAGTATATTGTGATAAGGACTTGTTAATCCAGGTTACATATATACATGATTTTGTGTCAGAATTGCTGTTCCCAGTATATTTTTCAGGATCTCGTACGTTGAGATTTAACTGAGGCGGTAACAACTGATGTGCATTAGATGGTCTCCGATATCCAGTTCTCTGCCACGTATATACTAGCATGGATCTTCTGCCACGGGTACCAATTTTGGAACATATCCTACTTCTACCTTGTACGAATAGACACTTTGTTAATCGTTGTGGAACAGGATGATACGTTACATACATTGTGTACCTAATGCCTGGATATCGGATTCGAAAGTGACTTCGACTATCGTTAAATTGCACAGAATGTTTGCGTTGGCGTTTGTTGTTTAATATTTTATTTACAACTGAATATCGTTAGTGCCTCACTAACATTAAGAACACTTTGTTATAAGTATGATATGAAGTGTTGATCAAAAACATTTATTTTAAACTTTAATTGCTAGAACTGTCGCTCAAGTCAGGTTCATCGGAAGGATCAGGCGTTCTGTCAAATAGCCAAATATTTTATTTTGTGTAACTGTGTTTGTGATCCAAGGGTTCTCAACGGTGTTATACTCACAGATTGGAAACATTGGTACCTTGTACTAGATATTGAGGCAACACGCATTACAACGTTACTGTTGGTCTTGAGCTGTGTCATATAGTGTGCCCACGTTTCGCATCAAAAAGTTTGCACCAAGACCGTATTTTGTGTGTTTGATGCAGTTGCGGTTGTTGCGTTTGTGTATCTGTCTGAAAATTGTACATGATGCATTTTGCCACTTAAAGCTGCTCGCTCTCAGATTTTGGTAAAAAAAATAAGTTCTTCAAACTGTATGTAAATAACGTATTTTAGAACATACGGTGATATAAAAAGGCTCCAGTATAAATTCACGTCACGTATATCTCTAAATTTAAAAAAATACGCTACCAAATTCAAAAGCATTTCAAACGCTTTTGAAATTTCAATATAAACATATAGTGTAGCGGTGCCGTCAAACCGACCTTTTCAATCGATTTCTGCGAAATTCCTACTTTGATTTTTGCTTATTTTTTAACTAGCCTTTAGTTTTATATTAATTAATAAAAATGTCAATTTTTTTGAAAATTATTTTTTCAACGGTAACTGAGAGCGAGCAGCTTTAATGATGGTAGACTTGAGTTGCTTCGGGTCACTAGGTCTGGCCCTTATAGTACTGGTAAGACCTAGATGGCGTTGCTGCTTGGTGGCTTAATGCATCGTGAAGGGCATACTAAAGTCGGTCAGTTGTATGTGTAACCGTATTGTTACACGAGTTCATGGTGGTTAAAGTAACCACTGTTATGCTGGTAAACCGTAGGATGGGTTGTCATTCCCACCTGGTATTGAATAACTACAATATAAGTTATCGGCATCCCCTTTTAGCACCGGATGTTACTGCACAAACGTTACTATATATGTTCAATAAACATAGAGAATGCTGCACGTTTTCCTTTTATTTCGAGTTACACTTGTGGTGTAACCGAGACGGTTAACATTTTTTCGGAATTTCCAAGATGGCGGACGAGAGTGGATGTGAAAAGTAGGTGTCTTACTTTTTTCCTTGTAACTAGTTAAAAACGAATTTCAGAAATGAAATTCTCACACAGACCGATAGAAAAATGATTTTGCAATTCTAGGCTTTATCCGTTTCATTAAACAGTGTCTACTTTTCTAAATATCGTTGATAAAAGTGAACCAAATGCCGGTGCTCCGAAATGAAGCGAGAGGTCATGTGTGTTTTTACTCGGCAAAAGTTCATTCTTTGACGGATAAGTCTACGAAAACCACTCCTCGGTAGATTCTGTTGTTATCTTAAAGTACGAAAAGCTGAATGTTGATATATGTACAGGAAATGGGCGAAAAAGCCACTTATACGAAATATGCTCTGTACGGTCCATATACATATGTTGAATCACACGTTTCTTTCACTGTACGGTTCGTAAATGCATAAAACTGTTCGGTGCGTAGCAAAATTTAAACAAAATTACTGTACGGTCCGTAGATGAAACCTAGATGAAACAGTACGATGGGTTTTTGTAATATATAGTTTGAAGTTATAACATAAACATAAAGAGCTTACACGAGCGTATTGCACTGTAATGATAAATAATTGCAAATAAATCTAAATCACATAGGCTACTTTATCAGTTGGTAGATTTGTTGTTAATATTTACGCTAAAAATTTCTTTATACAATATCTACAAACTGACATATAGTTTCACATCATTAGAAATCAAGTCATGGCATCAAAATGTAGAAGAACATTGAATGCTAGTTTATTTCTGACAGTATTCATATCATTCAAAATCTCTTATTAACGTTATATATTGTCTTCATGTTCGTTTTCTTCATTTTAAAAACATGTCCCGGAAGTATCATTTAATCTATACAAATATATACAGTTGTACTTAGCCGGAGCTATTAAAACTGTTTGCGACAATTAAAACCGTATTTACGGTCGCAAATGTCAAAATCACTAAATAGTTAACCCTTTTCTAACGCACAAATTGAATGCGTTTTAATGCGATAATTAAAACGTCGTTGGATTTTTGCGACTGTATATACGTTATTTAATAGTCGCAAATTTAAACGACGTCACCGATCAGAAACGACGTTACTGTGTGACACCGGTCAACAAGTACTTCCGGGTCGTTGTACCTTAGGAAGTAGTTCTTTGGAGATTTGAAGTCTCCATTTTAGAGCTGTCTGTGGATGGCTTGATGAAATGTGTAAGTTGTATTTATTGTTGTTCTGTACATTTTTGGCAATTTCTGATAACTCTAACAGTTGTTTTGTTTGTCTTCTTCAGGAATACATTTTATGATGGAAGAGTTCAAATATTACAGTGTCTCCAGATGTTGAGTGATAGCAAAAAAGTTCATTGTTGACAATGTAACTTTTCTGGTGTAGATTGACTGTGATAATGATGAAGATGAGAAATATGGACAGCTGATTGCTTGAATTTTGTTCTAGAAACCAGAGGAAATGTGCAAAAGTGCTCTAATTACGATATAATCAAATGGGACAAAAATGACCGGTGTATAGAGAATATAAGGTTACTGTCGTGATAACAGTTGATATCGGACGAGGATGATATCGGCCGGGGAAAGCCGAGGCTTGCCGAGGTTTTCCGGTCGATATTCATCCGAGTTCGGTATCAACTGTTATCAAAAGACAGTAACCTTGTATTCTATTTATTATGCAGCTGACTTCAATTTTCCCTTTTTAAAAACAAAGAAGTAAATTAAGTGATTCACGTATTTATAACGTCATCAACGGTTTAAATCAGCGTTTTCAATCCAGCACCGTTAATGCTATGCTTCATAGGAAATCTTGAACATTAACATATACATAGAAAGGCATTTGTACACTTTTAAAAGGCGGTTTAATACGTTTCAGTTCATATCATACAAGTAATAAGAAATTACTGTGAAAAAAAGAAGGGGATAAAAAAATGAAAATCAACTTTTTCTCGAATTTTGCTTCAGAATTGCTATAGATGGATAGATAATGTTCTAACTAAGAAAATGAATACCAACAACACTATGTTTAATTCAAAAAAAAAATTCTACAGACATATTTCGATTTTATGCGACGTGCTGTTTGCTTGTTTTCCTAGAAATTTTAATGAAAAGCACCCCTGTAGCCTGAAGTAGCTATCGAAAATTTGATTTATAGTGTAGCATGTTAAAATCCAAAATAGCCTAGATCTTTTTTCATAAAACTCACTAAATGTCTAAAGTGGGCGGGGCCTAAATTGTGATATCAGGACAGTGTCATAATATAGAGGATAATTTTTGGTTTCGGTGTAAGATCGCGTTATAATTTCACCGAGTGGGCACCAAAAGTGATATTTTCACGAGTGGCGCAGCCACGAGTGAAAATAACAATTTTTGGTGTTCACGAGTGAAATTAAGGTGATATTACACCGATACCAACAATTTTCCTGTTTATTTTATGGTTAAAACTCTACTTTTGTTGAGTTTCCTTCTGTAAAATGACGAAAATCGCGGGAAACGTCATCAGAAAAAATAGCACAAATGACGTCATTTTAACGACGTCATCGTCGCATGGTTTTCAGCATTAATTACGCTCGGTATACTTTTTGATGTTAAGCCGGGTTAAAGATTGCAAAAACAGTGAAAAATAAAAATGGTAATCCACTGTTTCAAAATTGTGGATTATCACTTTTATTTCACCGAGAAAACTATAATTCACTGGAAAACATAAAATAAAACACTGTCCTGTGATATCAGACGTCGCGATATCAATAAATATCAGACCGGCGTTATCGGGTCGTCGTCATGGCAGTTGCATAATAAAACACCTTACATCGGTACTGCGTTAGAAACGTCGATAACTGCGTTAGAATGAGCGTTAGCGTAGAAAATAACGCTTTGCATTTATTCACCTTTTGTAATATATGCGTTGTTATCGTCTAATAAACAATGATTTGGAGTACTGATACGCAGTTATTAGCCACGAATGCGGAATTTTAAACAATGAACACCGCTGGAACGGACGTTATTTCATAAATGAACAATATCGTTCTATTCTAAAATTATTTATTTTCATTCGCTTATTGTTATGTTATGAATATTGTTTAACATGTACTAATACATATAGCCATATTTCTCTTTCCTTGTGATTATTGTTTACTTTTATACATACTGTTTGCTTTTCTAGATTTGTTTATTTTATACATGAAGGTATTTACAGAATTGGAGATGTATTCTTCATTGATTGAATATTTTACGTTGTAATTAATAGCCAAAGATTGGCATATTTTTATCTTTTTATAATATTTATGCCTTCTTTTTTGTTTTATTTTCTAATTTTATGTACCTAGACGGGCTTGATTTTTTATTCATATATAAAAAAAACTAGAGCTATCACTAAATGTGATTAATACCCCCAAAAGACTGCTTTATAAACTGAGAAAGTTCGTAGTAACAGAATACCTTGCAAACAAACTAAAAAGAGATATTGTTCTTGGCAATAACTCTGTAATTTGTCAAGATAGAGTTATGGTTCTTGTACACTGCACTTCCTCTCATTGTGCTTGACCATTGTATGAAGTTGTATTGAATTCCAACCAATAGTTTTCGAATAATGCTCCGGACAAGTAAAAGTAACAAAGGGCAATAACTCTGAAATGAGTCAAGATAGAGTTATTGTTCTTTCGCACTGCACTTCATGTCACTGTGCTTGACCATTGTATGAAGTTGTATTGAATTCCAACCAGAAGTTTTCGAATAATGCTCCGGACAAGGAAAAGTAACAAAGGGCAATAACTGTAATGAGTCAAGATGGAGTTATAGTTCTTGTGCACTGCACTTCCTCTCATTGTGCTTGACCATTGTATGAAGTTGTTTTGAATTCCAACTAGTACTTTTCAAGTTATGCTCCGGACAAGGAAAAGTAACAAAGGGCAATAACTCTGTAATGAGTCAAGATGGAGTTATGGTTCTTGTGCACTGCACTTCCTCTCAATGTACTTGACCATTGTATGAGGTTATATTGAATTCCAACAGGTAGTTTTCAAGTAATGCTCTGGAGAAGAAAAAATAACAAAGGGCAATAACTCTGAAAATACTCTAGATAGAGTTATGGTTCTTGTACACTGCACTTCCTCTCATTGTGCTTCATCATTGTATGAAATTGTATTGAATTCCAACAGGTAGTTTTCAAGTTATGCTCCGGACAAGGAAAAGCAACAAAGGGCAATAACTCTGTAATTAGTCAAGATGGAGTTATAGTTCTTGTGCACTGCACTTCCTCTCAATGTGCTTGACCATTGTATGAAGTTGTATTGAATTCCAACCAGTAGTTTTCAAGTTATTCTCCGGACAAGGAAAACTAACAAAGGGCAATAACTCTGTAATTAGTCAAGATGGAGTTATAGTTCTTGTGCACTGCACTTCCTCTCAATGTGCTTGATCATTGTATGAAGTTGTATTGAATTCCAACAAGTAGTTTTCAAGTTATGCTCCGGACAAGGAAAATGCAACAGACCGACCGACCGACCGACCGACCAACCACCGGGTGACTCCTATATACCCCCTAAACTTCGTTTTGGGGGGTATAATGATGAGAAGGTTCAAACATATAAAAAGGATTTTTCTACAATGTGTACATAAGCAACAACATATAATTATCATATAGTTTCATAACATGTACCAATTTCTTACGGACATATTTCTGAGTTAAAAATAACCAGTCGGGGTATGAAATGGGAAAAATACATTCTAATGATGCATGCAACAAGCATTCTAGTTAAATAAAATAATACGTATTATATTATTGTGTTTGTCTCATGGCATAGTACCCACAATTACATATTTCAGGTGGGTTTTTTTGCAGTCAATGATAACTTCATATTCTTACACCACACTGACAATGCTATTAGTATACGAACTACTTAGTGAAAAGTCTGTTCAAACAAGTAGAAGAGCCGACGTATCATACGTAAATTGTTTTCGTTCAATGATTATTCTGCATGTGTGTATTCAACTTTCTACATTGTCAAGTTTAAGTCCATGACGGACATGCGGCAATATTTTTGCTTCACATGCTTTGTGGTTTTCTCGCACTGAAAATGGATTCCTGGCTGGTTCGAAGTTCTAAGATACCTTTCCAGACTTCCTTGTCCGTTTACCACGCCTTCGCTCCTCTGTATCGAAAGAGTGATCCCTGAAAAATATTAATTATTATGATCATTTTCATTACCGATATTATTTCCGGAATGAACTTACGCAAATACGCTCATGTAAGCACTTTTTGTTCATGTAAGCTTCAAACTATATATTACAAGAACCCATCAGTACGGTTTCATCTACGGACCGTACAGTAATTTTGTTCAAATTTTGCTACGCACCGTACAGTTTTTATGCATATACGAACCGTACAGGGAAAGAAACGTGTGATTCAACATATGTATATTGACCGTACAGAGCATATTTCGTGTAAGTGGCTTTTTTGTCCATTTCCTGTACATATATCAACATAAAGTATTTTGTTCTTTAAGATAACAACAGAATCTACCGAGGAGTGGTTTTCGTGGACTTATCCATCAAAGAATGAACTTTTGCCGAGTAAAAACACACATGACCTCTCGCTTCATTTCGGAGCACCGGCATTTGGTTCACTTTTATCAACGATATTTAGAAAAGTAGACACTGTTTAATGAAACGGATAAAGCCTAGAAATGCAAAATCATTTTTCTATCGGTCTGTGTAAGAATTTCATTTCTGAAATTCGTTTTTAACTAGTTACGAGAGAAAAAGTAAGACACCTACTTTTCACATCCACTCCCGTCCGCCATCTTGGAAATTCCGAAAAAATGTTAACCGTCTCGGTTACACCACAGTGAGTTATATCAAATAATATAATTGATATTCTATCGACCTTGCAGAGAATTCTAAAACATACTCCTTAAATAGATAATTGGTTAGCCTCTATCTTCATTTAGATTCAATGTTGATACAACTGTGTAATATATAATGGGATTAATGTTTACATATATTATATTTTATAAATTATAATTTACTTTTCCAGTCGGATAAATAAAATAGCAGACAGACATATGTATCATAAATACATGTACATTTGTATTTACAATCATACTATGCATAAAATTAACAAACCTCAAGAAATGATTTTACTTAAAAGCGAAATGATGTATTGAATAAATGTTCAAGATATACCTGTTGATGTATTCAATATTTAGTGTAAGATATTTCTGTTGAAGTATTCAATATTTAGTGTAAGTTATGTCTGTTGATGTATTCAATATTTTGTGGAAGATATGCCTGTTGATGTATTCAATATGTAGTGTAAGATATGCCTGTTGATGTATTCAATATTTTGTGTAAGATATGTCTGTTGATGTATTCAGTATGTTGTGTAAGATATGTCTTACTCTCGTACACAATTGATAATCCACTCATGTTGTACACTGCTGTATTCATTTCTGTCTACTACAGTGAAACAAGAGAAATAACGGCTTGTGAGTAAATATTCAGAAACAATTTACTGTGATTTAAGCATTGCATTTTACCGTAATTTACTATGATCATACTAAAGGGTAAAATAGTTTTAAATTAAGCATTACGGTACGTGTAAAAGTCAAACATAATGCAGACAAAAATCCAGATAAACAAAACCAGAATATGCTATATAATCAAAGATAGCACTACAATGTACACTCGGATCCATATACAATACTCTTACACGCTTTATTTGATGGCTTCTATTGCAACATCAAGCGAGACAAGAAGAAGCTGAAATCACACGGAAGAATCATTAAAGCTGCTCGCTCTCAGTTACCGTTGAAAAAAATATTTTTCAAAAAAATTGACATTTTTATTCATTAATATAAAACTAAAGGCTAGTAAAAAAAATAAGCAAAAATCTAGGTAGGAATTTCGCAGAAATCTATTGAAAAGGTCGGTTTGACGGCACCGCTACACAATATGTGTATATTGAAATTGTAGCGTTTTTTTTTTTAAATTTAGAGATATACGTGACGTGAATTTATACTGGAGCTTTTTTATATCACCGTATGTTCTAAAATACGTTATTTGTATACAGTTTGAAGAACTTAATTTTTTTACCAAAATCTGAGAGCGAGCAGCTTTAATTGACGCGATGATGTAGAGGGCTAGAGGCTTAAGTACCGACCACTTTACCCAAAGTTCGCGGGATCACTGTATCAGTAATTTCCATTCATTCAATTAGTCATTAGAGGCGTCATTTTCAATGAAGAAAAAATAGAATGAATAAGCACATGTAAGCTTTTGTGATAATATATTAAACCAGCTACATGTACAAGTATAAAATACGTATTCTATGTAATGCCATTAACAGGAAGTATTTTTAGCCATGTACATGTACATTGAAGACAAGTGATCTCAATTATAGTATCTAGTCACATGTCACTGTAAACAAACGAGCAAAGATGAGAGTAAGAATGGCTACTGATTTATTGTTAAAGCTTTTTACGCTGGCATTTTAAAAGAACATACCTTATTACTGATGTCGAAGTAAATAACCTCCAAACATAAATAACTGAATCCTTGGAAGTAGTATAATTTAACCTAAAAGTTTCAGCTATGCATTTCAGTCATTATCGATTAAATATGCTTCAGTACCGTAAAACCTTCAAAAATCTATATAGTGTTGTTATTGTAGAATTAATGGATACGATTTATTACAGAAGGCCTCTACATTGATTAATTGTGGTAAAATGAGGCATTTTTCGCCATAGGTTCTTCGTTGAAATTGTATTTATTTATCATTTTACTGTCATTGAACACATAATCTATGTTTTGAGGACATAATCGGCTAGATGTAGTAGGGTATCTTCCTTTAAGAACTAAACATTACGTCAGTATTATCAGAACTGTTAGTCACAAAGTGCCAGGATAAAGTATAGAACTAAGGACCTCATAATTTTATACATTGTAATTGTCCGTTTTCTGTCGTCTGCGAAAAGGCGCATAAAACGCAAAATATGCGTAGTGACTGAATCTTGCATTGTGTTGTATAATCATAATACAATAAGCCGTTCCCGTGAACTGTGTGAGTCAAACAGCAAATGACATGTTAACAACGGCAGATAAACATCTCGTCAAGAGACACCACTTATCTGGATACTGTTATATACCAAAGTGTGTCCCTCAGTTCTTATTACTTCCATTACAGTAAAAGTCCGCCATTAAAAACACCAAATTTTAAAGCCACCCGATATTAAAGCACCTGATATTAAGACGCTATTCGAAATTAAGATTTGATAAATATTGCATTATATTAAGTAAGTGATTGTCGACTTTAACTAACACAATAAGAATATATTTTCACCTTTCAAATTGCAATTAAAAACTACTAAGACTTAAGCATAATGTGTAGGATTCAAAAGAAAATAAATATCAGAGAATGTATCAATTAAGCAGGTTAAAACTATTGGGACAGATGATATATTTCGAGAGACAACATTTCTTTACTGAATGAAAATATACGCTGTAAAGAGTACATGGCTTTTACAACAGCTGTGATATAATTAGCTCTCACACAATGGAAAAAAAAAAAAAAAATAATATCAAACAGGGAATGCCACGTACCAAAAACGCAGCCTCCCCAAAACGAACCCCACAGCACCCAGAAGTGCTATAAAATACTCCTCATCTTGACAGAGGCCGAGGGTTTAGAACGAATAACAATCCCTGAAGGATGAAAATATAACAACATTGATTGAATGTACGGGGAGACTTTTTACGGCCGCCACACGGCACAAACAACACAGTTGTGAGCATAAAAACAAAAATAATATCAAACAGGGAATGCCACGTACCAAAAACGCAGCCTCCCCAAAACGAACCCCACAGCACCCAGAAGTGCAGAAGTTGACAGTCATTATAGAGTTAATTACTAACAGACAGCACAAACGTTACATGAACCTTTAGACTGCATGGCACTACATGCCATAAAACATTTTTGCAAGAAACAAACAATTTGGATTCATTTTGATTTTACATTAAATCTCCCTGTTGCTATCTCATCGCATACAAATCAAGTAACATTTTCTCTATCCGAGCCATATTTGTTGCACTTCCCCGACCTTTATGCAGAATGCAATTAGAGTAGAGTGTGTGAATGTCAGCCACCGCTTATTAAAAGGACACTCTATATAACTGGCGTTAAACTAAATAACTTCAAAAACATAAATAATAGAGTATTTGCAAGTGTCATTACCTAACGTACACGTTTTAAGCAGCTCGCTCTCAGATTTTTGAAAAAAAACTATAGTTCTTCAAATCGTATGAAAATGACATATTTTAAAACATAAAGTTATATTTTGCTTAAAGCTGCCCGCTCTCAATTGCCGTTGAAATAAATAAACTTTTACAAAATGACATTCTTATACATTAATATAAAACTAAAGGCTAAAGTCAACAAAAGAAATAAAAATCTAGATAAAAACTTGCAAAAATCGATTGAAAATGCTGGTTTTACGGCACCGCTACACTGTATATTTATGGAATTTCAAAAGCGTTTGCGGAAGCGTATTATTTCAAATTTACAGTATGAATTCTTGTTATGTTCTAAAATATGTTATTTTCATACAGTTTGAAGAACTTTAATTATTTACCAAAAAATGTGAGCGAGCAACTTTAATTAAACTGTAAAAAATAGGACAAACATACGACAAATGTGTCCCAATTGTGCACAAATAAATCGCCTTCCCCAAAAAAGTTAAAACAATAGTTAATGATGTTTAACGGTACCACAACACGTCTTATTCCGCGAATTGTACACAATTAGCTGAAACTTTAGTTTGGTGACAATTCTTTTAATTAAGATGTAACTCGATGTTGTGTTAAAAGTGCCAGGGTATGCCGTTTAAATTCCATTTTAAACAAAAACAAAATTTTTAAAGGGACACTCCCTATCACTGGTGTCAAAAGTAATAAATTTCAAAAACATAAATAACAGAATATTTGAAAGTGTTATTACTTAACGTACAAGTTTAAGCAAAACAATCAAGTCAGTATCGGTTAAATCAACGTTTAAAAAGATGTTGTGGTACCGTAAACCTTTCCATCCTCCATGTAAAGTTGTTGCTGTACAGTAAATGAGCAACTAGCGATTTATTGGAATAACTTGCCACAGTTGATACGTAATATTACAGTTTTTAAGCATTTTAAGGAAGACGTCAAACATCATTTGTCGTCGTAGTTTTAACATTGTGTCTTACCATTCTTGTTTTAGTCTCTCTCTTGTCATTCTTAACGATCTCTTTGCATTTTTTAGTGTAATATGCTTGAACAGTGGGTATATTTGGTATATTACTTTTTAATCTAGTCGGTGCTTTTATTGTCATAAAACTGATTGATGCTCACATAACTGAAATTGTTTGTCATACAGTACTTTGATCTCGTGCATAAAATGATGCTGTAATAACCTAGGTCTGTGATATTATACAAATGTGATACCATTGATTCATTTGAAGTAAATAATCGTTCCTTTCCGTGGTGTGCCATCAATGACAAGGACCACAATGGAAATAAAGGAGAATCACTTTTCCCTTTTTTGTGTTATCCTTGCTATTGATGTGCATATCATGGTTTATAAACTTGTGTATACATACATCTATTTATCTGTATATGTATGCATCATGTTTGTTTTAACCATGTTTGTACATCTATGATATACGTAAATAAATCTATCTATCGATATATTCATTACAGAAAGCCTCTATGTTGATTATTTTTGCTAAAGTGGGGCCTTTTTCGATGTATGATGTTTAGAAATGTATTTATTAATCATTTTCATCATTTGTGTTTACAGAATATAATCTGCTAGATTTAGTGAGTGCCCCTTTAACGAATGCAAATTTTGCATATAACTAAATTTTAAAGCTGCTCACTCTCAGTTGCCGTTGATAAAAAATAGAATTTTACAAAATGACATACTTATAACATAAATATAAAACAAAAGGCTAGAATCAGCAGTAGAAGTTAAACTCTATGTAGGAATATATGCAAAATTCGATTGAAAATGCTGGTTTTACGGCACCGCTATACTAAATCTATATGTTTATATTGGAATTTCAAGACTTTGCAACGGTTTATTATTTGGTAGTGTATTATTTCTAATCTACAGATATACTTGACAGGAATTTGTACTGAAACCATTTTATATGACTATATTTTCTAAAATATGTTATATTTTCATACAGTTTGAAGAACAAAATCTGAGAGCGAGCAGCTTTAGTTTCTTGATTTACTTCAATTTGTACATGTTAGATGCACAGTAAAACTGTTATCAGCAAATGAACATGTGATCAGTTTTATGTTTAAAGGCGGTAAGAGAACCACGAAACGAGCCTGAGAACAGAATTTCAAATATCCAAGAGGTTAGTGCAAGTTATAATCACCAAGTAGCGTAGTAATCACTGACATTCGTTGAAAGAGGAGGTAAAGGAAAATCTAGTTTGTCCATTTTAGCAATTAAAATAACCGAATATTGAAAAATGTATTTGTTTGTCTTATATTCGCTTTCTGGTTTAGCATTCCATGTCAACGCATATTTCTCAAATCAAAACACGTTTTCCTTTGATTATGCAGTCGCATTTATACCAACCATCGCGAAATGAGATAAGTGTTTTGCCTATAGCATACACAAAACATGCAAACATTAATAGTATGTGTTATATACCTTTGTTTTCAGCCTGTTCAATAGCAAAACAATGTATACATGTAGACGGCATACATGTAACATTTTAGTTCTTATATTCAGGGACTTAGGGAAAACACAAATTTTATTTTTTTTATTGTGGCGTATGGGTTAACTGTACGTGTACAGTATTTATTTTACCTGATGTATAACAACATTTGATGTAACAAATAACGATCTGTAACTGTTTCGGAGAAAATATCTGTATAAATGTAAAAACTCAATACCTATTTTTCCTCGCTGTCCTGTGTTCACAATTTCCACTTCAAAGTAGAAATTACAAACGTCCTGTGGCTTGGAAACATAGAGTCCTACATCAGTGCCATTACCGTCATAACTTAAACAAAACAAGTATGTTTTATTTGTACAATCAGATAACTGCATGGCCTGTACCCGCACACAGCAAATATATATGTGTCCTTGTATGTTCAAATATTACCTACATGTTGTACTGTTATCCTGACTAATCAGATAACAAAATATACATACTGCTTCAGTTTTGTACAATTCAATTATTTGTTTATTGAGATAGTTCGGTATGTACCGGTAAACAGTAGAAATATTTTATTCCTCGTACTTTCTTTGTGTTTAAACTATACCTACTGTTATTTGACCAAAGAAACACAAATGGTATCATTAATGTCACCTTACCGATATAAAACGGATCTTTAGATGTCCTTTATTGGGTTTATTCAATACAAGTTTTCACATATATCTCATGCAGACTAACATGATATGTGTTCGGATAACAGCAATACATATATCACAAACCGAAATGAGTTTTGCTCAGATCCTTATATCAAAATAGCGCAGCAAATACCGCAACAAATATATTGTAAAAGAAAATAGTCCGTAAAAACCAGTCGGAACATCAGCCCTGTAACATCAAGACTCACACACAGACAAATTTACAATTTCAAGACAAGACAGTAGACATGGTAGCAACGCTTTTGCAAAGTGCAAACGTTACAATGTATTCATGTATTTAATTTGTTCTGTTTCAAAGAGGCACTCCTTAAAACTTGTTTCAAGTTAAATAACTTCGAATATTGATAAGTATTTATTACTTAACTTAAAAGATGAAAGCTATACAATCGAGTCATCATCGGAAAAACCAGCGTTTTAAATATGTTGCTGTACCGTAAAACTTTCAATAATCTCTGTAACGTAGTTGTTGTACAATTAATTGGTAGATAGCGATTAATTACAGAAAGTCTCTATGTTGATTATCTGTACTAAAATGAGGCATTTTTCTATATTTGTTGATCTTTAAAATTGTATCTATTTAGCATTTTATGTTGATTGAACACAACATTACACATTGTACATGTTCTGAGAATATAATCTGCTAGATGCAGGGAGTGCCCCTTTGAGGTAGTTTACGCAACATAAACTTCAACAGAAAGTAAAAGACAAGGAAATATGATTGTCATTGTTTAAAGCTGCTCGCTCTCAGATTTTTGTAAAAAAATAAAGTTATTCCAACTATGAAAACTAGAGCTATCACTAAATGTGATTAATACCCCCAAAAGACTGCTTTATAAACTGAGAAAGTTCGTAGTAACAGAATACCTTGCAAACAAACTAAAAAGAAATATTGTTCTTGGCAATAACTCTGTAATTTGTCAAGATAGAGTTATGGTTCTTGTACACTGCACTTCCTCTCATTGTGCTTGACCATTGTATGAAGTTGTATTGAATTCCAACCAGTAGTTTTCAAATAATGCTCCGGACAAGTAAAAGTAACAAAGGGCAATAACTCTGAAATGAGTCAAGATAGAGTTATTGTTCTTTCGCACTGCACTTCCTGTCATTGTGCTTGACTATTTTATGAAGTTGTATTGAATTCCAACCAGAAGTTTTCGAATAATGCTCCGGACAAGGAAAAGTAACAAAGGGCAATAACTCTGTAATGAGTCAAGATTGAGTTATGGTTCCTGTGCACTGCACTTCTTCTCATTGTGCTTGACCATTGTATGAAGTTGTTTTGAATTCCAACTAGTACTTTTCGAATTATGCTGCGGACAAGGAAAAGTAACAAAGGGCAATAACTCTGTAATGAGTCAAGATGGAGTTATGGTTCTTGTGTACTGCACTTCCTCTCAATGTACTTGACCATTGTATGAGGTTATATTGAATTCCAACTAGTAGTTTTCAAGTAATGCTCTGGAGAAGAAAAAATAAAGGGCAATAACTCTGAAAATATTCTAGATAGAGTTATGGTTCTTGTACACTGCACTTCCTCTCATTGTGCTTCATCATTGTATGAAATTGTATTGAATTCCAACTTGTAGTTTTCAAGTTATGCTCCGGACAAGGAAAAGTAACAAAGGGCAATAACTCTGTAATTAGTCAAGATGGAGTTATGGTTCTTGTGCACTGCACTTCCTCTCAATGTGCTTGACCATTGTATGAAGTTGTATTGAATTCCAACCAGTAGTTTTCAAGTTATGCTCCGGACAAGGAAAAGTAACAAAGGGCAATAACTCTGTAATTAGTCAAGATGGAGTTATAGTTCTTGTTCACTGCACTTCCTCTCAATGTGCTTGACCATTGTATGAAGTTGTATTGAATTCCAACCAGTAGTTTTCAAGTTATGCTCCGGACAAGGAAAACTAACAAAGGGCAATTACTCTGTAATTAGTCAAGATGGAGTTATAGTTCTTGTGCACTGCACTTCCTCTCAATGTGCTTGATCATTGTATGAAGTTGTATTGAATTCCAACAAGTAGTTTTCAAGTTATGCTCCGGACAAGGAAAATGCAACAGACCGTCCGACCGACCGACCAACCACCGGGTGACTCCTATATACCCCCTAAACTTCGTTTTGGGGGTATAATAACATATTTTGGAACATAAAGTCATATAAAAAGGTTCGAGTATAAATTCCTGTCAAGTATATCTGTACATTTGAAATATTACGCTACCAATTAATAAAGCGTTGCATAGTGTAGCGGTGCCGAAAAACAAGCATTGTGCAATCTCCGCCCAGATGTTTGATTCTTGTGTTGATTAGCCTTTAGTTTTATATTTATGTATTAGTATGTCATTTTGTAAAATTTTTATTTTTTGCAACGACAACTGAGAGCGGGCAGCTTGGTAGTCTTAACTATTTCGACTTCGAAGGCAAACCGAATGTATAGGCTGATATTTTATAGTTGTTCACCTTCTACGTCTTACTTTGAAGTCTCATATAGTAGGCATACACCTCAAATACACTGTTCGTTGGGCACTTATAACCGCGCTATAATCCAGTATTTCGATATAGTTTCATTATTACATGATAAAATAAAGGTAAATGATGACACTAACGCAGATCCCAGCTCAATTTACCTGTCTACACACGAACACCAACCACTTAAATCCGAAATAGTCATCGCACATGTATACAGCGGCCATTTTTAAAGAATCATGGGAATTGTATTACGTCACTACGTATTCAACTGGGTACAACCGGCAGCCGCAGTTTAATATCGACTAGCACGCGCAGCGTATATAAAGAAGGGAACACACCGAAAGTGACATAAGTTTAAATTATTAAAATATATGTATATACAACTCGTATGTTGATTTATACCTTTATAATATATTGACCCTTACGTGAGTTCACTAAATTCTTTGTGATTTGAATTTTCTAATGTATGAGATAATCTAGTTACACTTTCCTCTGTTGTCTTAAAAAACGAATGTTACATTAAAAATGCATTTTATTGCGCGAGTGTCTTTGTATGATTGACAAGAAGTCCAAAATGGTGGCATATTTAAAATTGTCCTAATGTATTGGGAGCCAGATTTAAATGAAAATGAACATTATACTTACGAGTTTTGTGCACACAAATTCTTGTAGATCATAACGATCTATTCAAATTAATAAAAGCTTTAAAAAGCTAATAAATATTATGGAAACACGTTTTTTTTTTTTTAAATTCAGCGTATTTTTGTGTAGATATTTTAATATCAATAGTTGAAAATTGCGATATTTTTTTTAGATCGCCGGAGTGGGAATGTTGACTTTTTTGTATCACTAATTCAGTCAACTATTAAATATGGTTGTCTTAAATAATTTGGTATGTTCAATGGGTTTATTAGTTATTTGAATCATATTTTAAGACTACTCTAACCACATGAATAATTATCAAAATTTTATATACATTATACTAGTGTTTGGTTTGAGCAATAAATAAATAGAGGACACTTGTTTGTTTGAGGTGCATATGGAATATATCTGAATGAAAAGTGATACAAATTTGAAATTCTCACGAATGCTTAACGCGATTGAAAATGCGAATTTTTATCAGTTTGAGTTGAGATACATTTGATTTACAACCAAAACAAATCATTTTCCTTTATATTTTATGCTATTAAAACTTACGCCAGATTATTTATATACAGAACAGATTAAAGTCCGACAGACCTTGATCACCCACACCGTGACTGATATGATAAATATGTTATCACTATATTCCACTGACAGATCACTACTAATTGCTATTAGTTAGCATAAAATAAATATTTTTTAAAGTCCGAAAACAACATTTTTTCCCAATTAGAAGAATGCTAGAACTATGAAGACAATTCAGAAGGTTTAAACGATGGTCAGAATTTCACATTCTAATAAATCAATCGAAGTACCATCTTAGGAAATTGTTACAATTTGCAATCATTATGGAAAAGAACAGGAGAACTTTTCTAAAGATCAATATTACTAAAATATATGCTTGCATATTCTCGGCTTCGCATACTAGCCAGTTAAGCAATCGGATTATCAAATCGCGTTCATATATCTTCATTCAGTTAAAGGTGAAAATTCAGTCTTGACTATAGACTCATATGCAAGATTAAATTTATTTCAAACGAAACAAAAGTATAAAAAACAACAACGTAGAAGTATTATTTAATTGAAAATTGTTCTTGCGCCAAATATGTTATCCACTATAAATAAAGGCTTCATTACTATGATTTTATTATCATATATTTAATTGTTTTGTTATAAGGTATTAAAGGATTTTGTACATTTTAGAATTAAAGACGCCTAGAGATCAGCGATAAAAGCCAAGGAATCACCTTTCCCGAATATCAGTAATATACTTGAAATTACTTATCACTTTCGGTGACCAGATTACACTACCATATTATAAGTTAATGAAACTGTATAATACGCTATATGTACATATTTTTGTTCAGTATGCATTCTTTGTTTTCATGTGAGAAGAAATAAACACAAATTACGCTATGCGTTATAAATCTTACATTCCAAGTGAGAAACATCGGTAAGTTTTGCACAATCATATGTGCGCGCTGGCGAAATCGGTTGACTGCACGGTTATACACCGTGTGTGCGTAATCGGCAGTGCTGAACATTACTGCTGCACCGATTTATTTGCGTTATATACAAGAAAACAGTGGTAACAGTTTCGCCGTCAAATGTTTTATGTTGAATACATTTCATCAGTAAAGCAATGTTATTTCCTTCAAGATAAATGTTTTTTCTTTTCGCACACAAAGTTTAAATGTGATACATAACGGGGATACTTTAAAAGTTCATTACAAACGGGGTCATTCCTCTCGTCGGATTTCTGCCCATTATGAGCACTTTAAAATTAGGCGTAGAGGTGTGACAGTTATAAAATATCAGATCTGTGAAAGGTTTCACACTGAAACGCCAAAATAATTAGGCTAGTAGCTTGAAGGCTTTAGCTTAATGAGAATGTGAGAGTTTGAAAGTTTAATTTAATTACATATATATCAGAGTTATTTTACTTAAAATCGCTAAATATATCACATTACATCGTCCCATGTTTTATATCAGTTTGCTACTTTAAATGCATTAAAGGGACATGTCAAACTAAATATCACCCAAAACATAAAAATAGAATCTTTGGAAGTATTATAACTTTACCTAAAAGTTTCAGCTATGCATTCCCGGCCATTATTGATTAAATCAGGGGTTTAAAATATACTGCAGTACCGTAAATCATTCAATAATCTATGTAGAGTTGTATAATTAATGGGTGGATGCGATTTATTACAAAAAAAACATCTATATTGATTGATTGTGGTAAAATGCATTTTTCGGCACAGGTTCTTCTTTGAAATTGTTTTATTTATCATTTTACGTTCAATGAACACATTATCTATGTTTCGAGAATAAAATCTGCTAGATGTAGGGAGTGCCTCTTATATTATAAATATTAGAGTTATTTTTCTTGAAACTCACTAAATATATCACATTACATCATCACATGTTTTATATCAGTTTGCTACTTTAAATGCGTTAAGTTTATACCTGAGATAGTCTCCGTCTATTGCAATGTTGCTGCATCTCGCCTTGTTTTCAATTAAAAGCTGTAATAAAAGAAAAACTGATATAAAATATATGTTAACGATTCATTTCCTAAATGGAATATATTAGAATGTACACGTATTTCAAAAGGAGATCAATCGTACATGTATTTACAAAACTCGGTATCTATTGTGCAAGACATCTTTTCGAAAAAAACAGTAAGATATTCAACTCACAAAAAACATATAGTCTGGCGGTGCCATAAAACCAGCATTTTTTTTTGCAAATTCCTACCTAGATTTCTACTTTTATTGTTGATTCTAGCCTTTAGTTTTATATTTATGTATTAGATTCTAGTATGTCATTTTTGAACATTTTATTTTTTTCAACGGCAACTGAGAGCGAGCAGCTTTAAAGGGCAGACTCTTTTATGTCTGAGTAGCATTGATCATATTAAACATTATTGGTATAGTTTCGGGAAGCGTCATATATAACATTTGATGACGTCATCGACGTCGTTTATTTTGGCAGGAAATCTCAACCGGTTTGCTCCATTGTCTGATGATGAAAACAAAAATAATATCAAACAGGGAATGCCACATACCAAAAACGCAGCCTCCCCAAAACGAGCCCCATAGCACCCAGAAGTGCACACCACCAACACACACACACACACACACACAACACACACACACACACACAATCATGTACACACACACACATACACTACCAACACACACTAGCATACAAAGCAAACACACGAGGACAAAACGAACAATTAAAGGAACACAGTGGGGCACCGCCTTGGAACGCTCAGTGGCAAAAACACCACTGGGGAGCTTAAACCGGTTTATGGTGCGCACCCAACCTCACTCTTACCCCCACCATGTTCCAAAGTCACAGGACAGTGTAAATAAAAGTAATCCCTGCTAGGTGAATCTCTAACACACGCAATGGAAACAAAAGGCATGGTATGTAAAACACAAAAATGCTCGTGTATGAATATATAAAAAGCAAATCTTGAGAACCAAAAAACGTATGTACTCAATGCCTTTGCAGAAGGCAGAGCACCAAGAGAAACACCCTTAAGGGCCCGACGAAATAGGCCAGAGGACAGAAATCAAAACAGTTTCGTCCCAGTGGGATTTAAAAACTGCCCATCACAGAGTCCTCCCCCTCTTCCGTCAGACACAATCAAAGAGGGAAGCATAGCGTCCAACTGTAAACGGGTTGAACACCAAACTCAAGTTTGGTCTTGAGCTTTGTGTAAATCTATGTACTAAGAAATTTCTACACAGGAACAACTCCTACATATAGATGATAGATTTCTATTTCCTAGATTGATAAGAAAACTCATACTGTTACACGTTATAACCGAATTAGATTTACTTTGCTGAGTTTTTTTTTTAAGAGTTAGCCCTGACTGATCGCATTCGAGTAGATAAACAGAAACATAAGTCTGATCACACACAGTAACTTTCTCCCCAAGACCCAATTAAGAAATGTATATAGATCTACAGTTTGTCACACTACACCAGTAGATTTTGATTCAATTTCGAACTTTCATGAGAGACCAATAAGCACAATTTATCAGACCGTGGTCTGACACAATATTTAGTTTAAACTTTCAAAACATTTTATAGTATTAATAAAATTAAAGAATAGTTCAGTTTAACAAATTCAACTTTCGCTAGGTTAACCAAGTAATAAAATTTTACCGTTGCATTTTTTCTTCTGTTGTTTTTGAGAACACGAATATCTGTAAATAAGTATAGTTTGTAAAAACTTATTCTGTTAATCAGGTTATTCACTTGATAATTGCTGTTTTGACATAGCAAAACAGTGATGTTTTCAACCTGTATATTTAAAAAGACATTTGTTCAGATCTATTTCAGTTTTATGTTCTTTATTCCTATACTGTAGTTTACATCAAAAACAATGTTTACTTTAGCGCAATATGGACTTTTTATTAGCTACGCCAGGGTGAGCTTTTCTGATCGATGATTGTCCGTCGTCCGTCAACATTTTGATTCAAATGACATCTCCTCTGAAACCTCTAGGCCAATGTTGATAAAACTATGCAGGAATGTTCCTTGCATGAAGCTCTACCAAAATTGTTCAAAGAATTCCATTCCATGCAGAACTCTGGTTGCTATGGCAACAAATAGGAAAAACTTCTTCTCTGAAACCACAAGGCCTAGAGCTTAGATATTTAGCATGTAGCATTGTCTAGTGGACCTCTACCAAGATTGTTCAAATTATGACCCCCGGGTCAAAATTGACCCCGCGCGGGTGGGCCCTTAGTTTTTGCATAGGAATATATAGGGAAAACTTTAAAAATCTTCTTCTCTGAAACCACAAGGCCTAGAGCTAAGATATTTGGCATGTAGCATTGTCTAGTAGACCTCTACCAATATTGTTCAAATTATGACCCTGGGTCAAAATTGACCCCGCACCGGGGTCACTTAGTTTTGCATAGGAATATATAGTAAAAACTTCAAAAATCTTCTTCTCTGAAACCACAAGGCCTAGATCTTAGATATTTGGCATGTAGCATTGGCTAGTAGACCTCTACCAGCATTGTACAAATTATGAGCCCCGGGTCAAAATTGACCCAGCCCCGGGGGTCACTTAGTTTTGCATAGGAATATATAGGAAAAACTTAAAAAATCTTCTTCTCTGAAACCACAAGGCATAGAGCTTAGATATTTGGCATGTAGCATTGGCTAGTGGACCTCTACCAAGATTGTTCAAATTATGAGCCCCGGATCAAAACTGACCCCGCACCGGGGGTCACTTAGTTTTACATAGGCTTATATAGTAAAAACTTTAAAAATCTTCTCTGAAACCACAAGGCCTAGAGCTTAGATATTTGGCATGTAGCATTGGCTAGTGGACCTCTACCAATATTGTTCAAATTATGGCCCCAGGGTCAAAATTGACCCCGCACCGGGGGTCACTTAGTTTTGCAAAGGAATATATAGTAAAAACTTTAAAAATCTTCTTCTCTGAAACCACAAGGCCTACAGCTTAGATATTTGGCATGTAGCATTGCCTAGTAGACCTCTTTAAAGTTTGTTCAAATTATGCCCCTGGGGTCAAAATTGACCTTGCCCGGGGGGATCATTTGTTTTACAAAGGCGTATATAGGAAAACTTATTTGGTATATAACATTATCTAGTGATCTTCCACCAGGCAAGTGGACTTGTACCAAGGTGAGCGATATAGGGCCATCTTGGCCCTCTTGTTACTGTTCTGTGTAAGGTGACAAGCATATCAATACACTTCCTATACCCTGGCAATGAACAGTGTTTTTCATTATAATTGAGGTGACAACGTTTTTCTCATGTCGTAGGTCACAAAGAAATTTGAGCGACTGACGAAGTCAGCTGTACACATTCATTACAAGAATACGCTCCGGATAGCTGATTGCAATAACCGGGTTGTGTCTTTTTTCCATTATGCAACTAAAGATACGTGTGTCAAGTCAGGGAAAACACGACGGCATTGTTTCGTATTATCTCGAAAGGCGGCTTTGTTTGGGGACACACAAAAACAATGATGAGCAAAAGAATCCTGCTATATGTTAGCGCAGGTGACGAAAGGGCTTTTTAGCTCACCTGGCTACGCCAGGGTGAGCTTTTCTGATCGATGATTGACCGTCGTCCGTCAACATTTTGATTCAAATGACATCTCCTCTGAAACCTCTGGGCCAATGTTGATAAAACTATGCAGGAATGTTCCTTGCATGAAGCTCTACCAAAATTGTTCAAAGAATTCCATTCCATGCAGAACTCTGGTTGCTATGGCAACAAATAGGAAAAACTTTAAAAATCTTCTTCTCTGAAACCACAAGGCCTAGGGCTTAGATATTTGGCATGTAGCATTGTCTAGTGGACCTCTACCAAGATTGTTCAAATTATGACCCTGGGTCAAAATTGACCCCGCGCGGGTGGGCACTTAGTTTTTGCATAGGAATATATAGGAAAAAAATCTTCTTCTCTGAAACCACAAGGCCTAGAGCTAAGATATTTGGCATGTAGCATTGTCTAGTAGACCTCTACCAAGATTGTTCAAATTATGACCCCCGGGTCAAAATTGACCCCGCACCGGGGGTCACTTAGTTTTGCATAGGAATATATAGTAAAAAATTCAAAAATCTTCTTCTTTGAAATCACAAGGCCTAGAGCTTAGATATTTGGCATGTAGCATTGGCTAGTGGACCTCTATCAATATTGTTCAAATTATGACCCTCGGGTCAAAATTGACCCCGCACCGGGGGTCACTTAGTTTTACATAGGCTTATATAGTAAAAACTTCAAAAATCTTCTTCTTTGAAACCACAAGGCTTACAGCTAAGATATTTGGCATGTAGCATTGGCTAGTGGACCTCTACCAATATTGTTCAAATTCTGAACCCCGGGTCAAAATTGACCCCGCACCGGGGGTCACTTAGTTTTACATAGGCTTATATAGGGAAAACTTTAAAAATCTTTTTCTCTGAAACCACAAGGCCTAGAGCTTAGATATTTGGCATGTAGCATTGCCTAGTAGACCTCTTCAAAGTTTGTTCAAATTATGCCCCTGGGGTCAAAATTGACCTTGCCCGGGGGGATCATTTGTTTTACAAAGGCGTATATAGGAAAACTTATTTGGTATATAACATTATCTAGTGATATTCCACCAGGCAAGTGGCTTTGTACCAAGGTGAGCGATATAGGGCCATCTTGGCCCTCTTGTTTCGTATTATGTGCGCACTGCACACTGTAAAGATACAGCAGATATTCTTAAATCATTAGATACAGATCAGAGGAAGTCAATGAAAGTTTGAAAACTCACATGTTTCGCAGAATCGTACATGTACGTACTTCGTGTATAATCACATCCGTTCGTCTAATAAAATCTCACAAACCGGAGTAAATACCGAATTTTAGTCAGCTGGTTCGCATCGGTTGCCAGGTTATTTCAAATGATTTTTAGTTTGGTTTTGAGTTTTCACTAACTGAATGAAATGCCTTTTTGCTGCATGTGTGCTAATACACAGATAAATTTATAATGTCGACCAAAATCTTTGAAAAGATAAAGTACAGTGCGTTTGGATTGGAAGTTTTGGTGGGTGCAAGTAAAGACGTTTAATGTCGGTAAACTATCAGAAATCACGACGGGTAATAGACCATACCACATAGTGCCTGTTTTGTTTTGTTATATAGCTTTTCAGTCCTTTTTTGTGCTTTTTCTAGTCAAAGGTAATAACTCCGACCTTTCTGCGGTAAAGGTGAAACAACACCCAAGATGGTACATATTTTTCCAATTAGCCGATGTGCTCTATTCGGATCGGAAGTACATAAGTTCTGTACATAGTTCATACAGCTGCAGAAACAATGTTCTGCTTACTTTGAAGTTTATATACCGGTACATGCAGGCAGTCAAACTGCCTACGATTTGCAGTTTATGTCGTGTGTAACTCAAACATATGTCCAGTCATGAAACATTGCAGGAATTTTTTATCGGCATTTACGGCCTTTAATGGAGCTACATTTATAAAGGAGTAATATTCGAAGTGAAAGACGAATCAAAAGTTGCTAAATAAATACCTGTTTGTTAATCTTTGAAATAGTCACCCTCCCAAATTTAAAGCATTTTCCGATCGGTTTCTTTGTTTTCTTGCAATTTTCAAATAAAGTTTCTCTATGACAGCTGCTGTTGTGTATTTTTTCAAAACCATCATTGCTTTGATGATGTACACGAAAAGGCACGTTCCCCTATTCATTAAATATATTGGAACGCCTCCAAATAGTAACTGCTAATTAAAATTTAATTTGACGACTTCCGAAATGATGCAAATTTATAAAACGTATATAATTTGCGTGTGAGGAAATAAATATTCTTTTCCACATTCTGCCTCCCCGTCACTCAAGGCCATCACTAACTTATAAAAGTAATCTCTAATGTATAATGTGTTCAACATTATGATCTTCTGAATCATACACAACGGACCGTTGGATATTATTGAAACTCTAGTTATATATCTGTATTTCAAAAGCATGCCACCAAAAATACACGTACGGATGTTGATTTTTGCAGAATTGTGATTCAAACGGCTAATAACTTAATTCCTGATCAGGCGACATTGTATTTATCATTTGATTAGGAGCATGGCTGTTTGAAAAGGCAGACAGTATGCATTACTGTTTTAAAATACACTGAAAGTGCAGTCTCTTCAGCGATACGTCTGATACAACGTGTTAAAACATGAACAATTGGGATCCGCTTGTTAGAAACTTTGTCCACCGGTTAAGCTACATGTATAACAGTCTTTGAAAATTCCGGGTTATATTTGTTCATTTGAAAAGAATTGTTATATAATTATTGCCTATGTTCCTTTGATGTAAAACCCCTCGCGGGGTTATATGTACAAAATGTATTAAGGTAAGTAAAACATAAGGTATGTTTAAAGTAAACTCAACACAGCAGATAAGGTTTTTCCGTGCAAAATGTTACATTTAACTAATAGCTAACAGCCGATTACATGTTCAAACAATCATTTTGAGCATGTGATATATTGAAATAATAGGACTGGTGTCAAAAAATGAAAAAGCACAATTATTTTTCAAAATTAGCTTCAAAACTAAGGTAGGTTGACAGAAAATGGTCTAACTAAGAGAATTAATACCCGTACCGATATGTTTTTTTTTTCAAATTTAAATACTCTACAGTCGTTTTGTTGAATGATTTTCATGTTTTTGTCTGTTTCGGATGACTTGTCATTTGTTTATATAATACTCAGCTTTTAAAATATTCGTCTATCACACAGAATGATAAAAAATAACTTGACACAGAAACAATAAAATGAATATAAGAATGTATATCCTAATCATAATCATTTACAAAAGATGTATCGACATAAATTCATATTGGACACGTGACCTATATTTGGACTCCACGCGGGTCCAAATATGAATCTGAATGAAAATAAGTTCAGCGAATCCAATATGGAATTCTATTGAACTACCACGTGGTACAAAGGGCTATTAGATACAGTTCAAATGGTGTGGAATTAAATGTGGTTATTCATAATATCGATAATTGCACCTTTTAATGTTCGAAGTATGTTTTTAAGGAATGATGCATATTGTGTATATATGAAGTATAAATACCTACATTGCCTAAACTCTGAGGATTATACATTTTATAGAAAATTACTTTAAGATGCTTGCTCATACTGTCTGGTGAAAAAAATATATTTCTTTGAAATCATGTAGAATTAAATGCTAGAATCAACACCGGAAGTAAACATCAACAAAGCAATTTGCAAAAAATTATATTTTAGCCGTTGGTTAAACGTCACCGCTGTGCTAAATGAGTATATTTGTATTTTCAAAAGCGTTTGCAACACTTTATAATTTGGAAGCGCATAATTTCAAATAAACATTTATACTTGAACCCTTTTATATGACAATTCGCTCTACATGTAAAATATGTATTTTACTTTTTAACAAAATGTGAGAATGAGCAGCTCTAAGGGTGAAATCTAATGCTGGTACCGAATTTTTTTCTGATTTATGTCATTGCAAGAGATCTGCCTTTTATTTGACCAAACTGTTTGGCCAAAAAATTGGATTTCTGTTTGAGAAATGAGCTGAGGCACCGCTTATCCGAAGTAATCAGTCGCCGATTAGTAAACATTGCACATTTGCAAACAATTTCATCGGTGATTAAAGACATTGTGAGAAGTTGTAGACAAATCGTAAAATATTCCGTCATAAGCAGTTTTCCCGCAAAGGTCAAAACGAAAAATTGTTTTCAGTTAAAATATAAACTGCTTCGAAAAAATAACTGGTGTACACATAGCTTTATACAATAGGATAGTCTTGTTTACAAGCTTGGAAAGTCAATTTCTTTAAAAAAGGGGGTTTTGCAATATTGTGATCCAAAAGTCTACTAACTTTATTACTGATAAAAACATTTATATTCCCCGAAATGTAAAAGATTCAGCAAAATTCTTTATTAGTAAAACTATAGAAGTAACAAGAGCTGTAGCAATATTGATTATATTCCCAACTACTTGAACTTCGTGTCTATATCACACACTTATAAATGTGATAAAATGAATAACTGTGCCGTTATTAAACGTTTGTTTCATTTTCACTAGTGGTGTTTTATAAGACCTGATAATCATTTGAATAAAATCAAAATTTAGAAGATTGGAAAAAGTATTTTCTTAGTTTTATGGTATTTCATGTCCAACACATGCTCAGTTGTAAAGAAACCCGAGAAAAAAAATATAACATTTATGTTTCGTAATATACTGAATGTACATAGCGGGCTGTGTACAACGTTTTACTGTTAAATGTAACATTTCATTGCACATTTAAGACGCACATTTCAATGTATTTGAAACTTCAAGTTATTAAAGTAGTCTACTTACTTGATTATTTATGTAAAAAAAAACAGTCTGATACAAGTTACGCTATTGTGTTCCTGTGATTCTAAAAGTTAAAGAGAATGTGGTTATTCAGCAGTATTACATGATTTAACATTTCATGCCCATCTACACTTACCTGTGGCTTTTGTTGAGCACCAGACTGGGGTTTTCTTATATTATCCGCTGGTTTAGCTACTGCATGGTCAGCTTCAGTTTCTTGAATAACGGATCTAGCTGATGTTTTGTTTTTGGCATCTTAAACAAAAACATAATTATGCAATATTGAAAGAAAACATGATACACATGTACATGACTTGAGTCCGTTTGGAAGCGGTGAAATTAACTGGCAACTTATATTGCATTACAGAAGGAACGAAATCCAATTTAAAGTTTCTTAAAATTTGCGTAAGATGGTAATGATAATTTTGCAATTATGATCCATAAATTAATCATACACCTCCACTGTAACAAATACGTAGACTCGGTAAAACAACAATCAAACGTTTTCTATTCTAATGATAATTTATATTGTATGATCATGAAAATGCTTTCTCTAATTTTTTTCAACGCAATTTAATACGCACACTCCATCTCTCAAGTTTATAACATTTTACTTTTGGGGGGATTGTTTTTAGTTCAAAGTCGGTTGTTCGTACGTTTGGATATCAGTGGAGTGCCGTAAATTAACGTACAGACGCGTGCGATTGATTTTATTTAATAATGCGAAAGCAATAAGAGAAATATGACATCTAACATTATTACTTGACGATGTTTCCATGCGATCTGCATACATTCAACACACGTCGCTGAATTATGTAGCACAGGTTTCTATTGCAATCAACAGGAAGAGAGATTCCCATATACGCCTGAATTCGAGTTCTTTAAGAGTGTTTATATTATCTTTATGTACATATACTGGCAACTCGTTTTTAGTCTAAACCATAAAAGTTCAAACATATTAAGATCGGGGGCTGTCCTGGCAAGTCAGTGATTGCATTTTTGTTTGAAAATTTAGTGCTGAATGTGTGCCTTGAATAGGAGCGTATTTATGGTGAAATACGTAAATACTGTGGAAAATGGCGAGCAACAACTGCCCATAATTTAAAGTACAACACTTGTATGTATTTTTCAACACTAACACTTCCGCCTAAAATGGAAAGCGTTGCGACGCCGTTACTGGAAATGCAGCACAAAAGCATTGTACTTATTCTCTTCTGAGGGGATTAAGTAATGCACCGGGGTACCATTATTTTCCATTACATACACACGATAATTACATCCAGTTTCTATATTGGATTTGTCACTAAACACTCTTCCAAAATAACAATTTATCGGCTATCCTAGTTAACCTCTACACCAAGAAACACGATGTTTCTGTCTAGTATTTAAGACGTAAATTATAATCTTTTCCCTCACAACTCGCCTAGTAAAACACACAGAACATTTCTCCTAGATAACCTTTTACTTCCCCTCACTGCATGCATGTATCGAATAATACACCAAACAGTTCTTTGAGATAATCAAGCTAATGTTCTTATATAACAAATGTATCAGACATTTTGTGGCCACTTTTACCTAGTTTTATGGAAAACCTCAAACATATACAATTATAATAAACGATTGACGGAAGACGTCATATTCCCCCGTCTTGTTAAAAATGTACAAATGGATTAGGTATTTCTTTCCATGAAATGACAAATCACTTTTTTGAAGTCAGAGAAACACTATTAATCGATCCCTTTAACTAATGTAGATGTTATATACTCGCGAAACATAAAAATTATACACATCTTTAAGGAGCTACCGTACATATAATAAGAAGAAACAACTATTTAGTTGTCTTATACAGAATTTCATAAACAATATTTTAATGTTTATCCCGACAAAATATCCAGATGTAGACAGAAACAGATATAAATAACTACTTTAAAAGATAATGCTAAGGACAGGACAGTTAATACACGAGTGAGTATAAGGTATTGATTATATAATAAACATTTGTTATTACAATAAATATAATTCAGATAAAACATATTACCCTGAGTTTCGCTGTTCTCTTTTCTTGTTTGTAAAGTTCCAAGCACCGTACCCTTTTTAAGGACACGTTCAAATTGCGCTTCTCGATCGAAGTAGTAATGTTCAAATTTCCACCTGCGTTCGATGTCGTCAAGTCTACGTTCAATTTCCTTAAGGATCGGTTTTTGTTGAATCGCAGTAACAAACAATTTATTCGGCTGATCAGCAAGCATATCTGCAGCATTATACATTGCATTAATGTCAGTTCCCGCATTTTCTCGTTGGCTTTCAAGGTCCTTCATTTTCTGAGTATCATGCATTTTGATTTTGTTTGCTTCTTGAATTGTTGCATCAGCAAGCTTCGTGACACAGGCGATGATTTCATCTTGGAACTTGTGAACATCTTTAACGAACATATCATTTTCTTCAGTTATCTCTTCTTTACTTTTCTGTATGGAAGGTTTAAGCTGATTTGCGCGCTCTTGGCATTTGCTGATTCTTTTAACAAAACAACAATATTCTTGGCTTTCTTTAAATGCGTTCGCCTTTTTATGCACATACTCAATGGTACACGGCTTGTGCTCTAAAATCATGCAATCTCCGCAGCCAACTTGATCGTGGGCAGAACAATAAAACTTAATGCTTTCGTTGACGTGTTTAGAGCATTTGTCAAATTCGAGAAGTCCTTGTTTTGCTTCCGGCGACGTTTCGTTCTCGCTACCGAAGGTGTGATCCTTTGTCACTCGCCATTTTTTATGATTTTCAAAACAAGTTTTACATAAGTAGTCACTGCATTGAATGCAAAATCCATCAGCCTGGTTACTTTTTCCGTGATCGTTACAAAGGAAGCACGAAAATCCTTCACATAATCTCTTCCCAGCAACTGCCATACTATAAAACTCTTACTGCTTTTAAGTCTGACTACGAAGTTTAAACTCAGGTTATTTTTCAATATTAACTTTATCGAATATTTATCATATCCTTACTTGTTATCGAACCATTAATGTTTACATTTCAATTTCAGTATCTTTCAAATTATACAGTGTCTGATAATGAAACGAAATCATCACCCTAAATAATGTTTCTGATTTTAACCATTTGAAATATTTTAAGTGTATAATACGGCAGTTGAGTTTCTACTTTTTCTATCTGTCCAATCCAATACATACATTAACTTACACAATACGCACGCACACACATATGCTTATGCTAGCATGCAAACACTCACACGCGCACGCAAACATACATGCATATGTTAATGTAACCTCGCAAGTATTTGCGTACATTAACACGGTTCGGCTGTAATACTAAAAAACTGTTGACACGGACATTAAATCCTAAAAATAGAAATGATTTCCAAAGGCCGCCGTTCATTGCTCATAAACATTTCTATAAATTATCATTATTGTTAATTAAGGAATTATGAAAGCGGTAGATACAATGTCGTGCGTCGCACGCCAAGATCTACACTCGACAACGCGATACGGCTCACGACAATGCAAAGCGATGGACGACAATGCAAACGACATTGTCGCGATGTCACTATTGAGTTCTTGTGCGTCTTAAGCGTGATATGTCGCTATGACATTTTCGAAAATGTACAGGTTTACATTATTTAAAAACAAAAACAAAAACAAAACAGATTTAAACAATTTGAGATTTTGAACGAAAGTCTAGCTTTTCTCATACTCTACCTACAGATCAACCAGATCAAACCCAATACTTACTTATAATAAATTATATGAATGAAAAGGCTGCGGTAACAAATAGAAATAAAATTGACTACCATACATATGAAAGTACATGTAGAAAAGTCTGAATTTTAAAACTTGTAAAATTATAAAACTATAAAACAATAAGTAGGTCAACTGTTATATCTTGTCTCCAAAATGTTATCACACAAAACAAAGGTCTTTAATGTTAAACTGTACCAGTATAAGATAAATTTCAGAAAGTTATAAAAAGTCAGAAACACTGCCCATATAAAATATACTCAGTTGCAAAAGAAAGTGTACACATTCGATCAACACTGTCAAACCCTGGAATATGTCGTAAAAACTATAGTTAGTACCAAGTTTAAGTTTTCATGAACCCACTTCAAAGGCTTGTCAGCTTTGAACGCATACACAGTCACACTGCAAAGTAAGTTCTCAAATTAGATGACCGAAATACATTTAATGTTGGTCGAGTTGAAAATTTAAAAAAACATTGCAACTTTCAAACACTTTTTTAATTTTGTTTAACGATGGGAAACTATACAGAAAAATAGGTATTAAATGAGTTTTATATATTAGTTAAATAATTAAAATTATAGGGAAAAGTTGACAATACTCGGTTATCTCATGTCATAATATAGCACATGTTTAAATATTGATAATACCCTATCTTTTTAGCTAAGATATTGTCATCGCCTGATGACCGTCTTCTGTATATCCTCTGTCGTCTGTCCACATTTAACCTTGTGTATGCAATAGAGGCTGCATTTTTCACTAAATCTTTATGAAATTTTGTCAGAATGACAACCTTGATAATATCTAGGGCGAGTTTGAATATGGGTCATCTGGGATCAAATAATAGAAAACCCCTGTGTATGAAAAAGAAATTGCATTTTTATTGGATCTTCATGAAACGTGTTAAGTATGACTGAATTGATAAAATCTAGATCGAATTCGAACATGGGTTATCTAGGTAAAAAACTATGTAACGGGGATATATCATACATGTAGAAAAACCTTGTGTGTGCTATAGAGGTTGCAGTTTTCATTGGACCTTCATGAGAATTGGTCAGCCTTGATGGAATCCAGGACGAGTTTGAATATGGGTCATCTTTGTATGCAAAAAAGGCTGCATTTTTCATTGGATCTTCATGAACCTTGTTCAGTATGATTGCCTTGATAAAATCTAGGTCGGGTTTGAACAAGAGTTATCTAGGGTCAAAACCTAGGTCACCCGGTCAAATCATAGAAAGGCCTTGTGTATGCAATAGAGGTTGCATTTTTTATTGAATCTTCATGAAACTTAGTGAGTATGATTGCTTTTATAAAATCTAGGTCGAGTACGAACATGGGTAATCTGAGGTCAATCACTAGGTCACGGGGTAAAATTGTCGAAAACCCATGTGTATGCAATAGAGGTTGCATTTTCCATTCTACCTTCATAAAATGTTGTCAGTATGATTGTCTTGATGAAATTTAGGCCGAGTATGAATATGGGTAATCTGAGGTCAAAAACTAGGTCACCTGGTTTATAACCTTGTGTATGCCATACAGGTGACAATTTCAACTCAATCATAATGTGAATTTGTCAAAAGGTTTGCCTTGTCAAAGTTAAAAGGAATATTTGTGTTTATGATACATAGTTAAGAGTTGAAGTTTGGTCATATATTGTCATAAGTCGCAGGTGAGCAATATAGGGCCATCTTGGCCCTCTTGTTTATTTTAGGACAAAACGTCTAATAATACAAATTATGATATCCGAATGTAACAGTTTCCAACAGTTACACCGTTAAATAAGCTTAATAGCCTATACTTTAAGGGAGGCAAACGTTTTTGTTTTCAACAGGTTAAAGGTGCCCTGATGTCAAACGTTATAAGTTTCATTACCTTTTGAAATAATTTCAACAAATGCATCCAATCACATAAATTAATACCACGCATGCAAAACCTCTATGTTATAAGACGCCCCTGGTCTTCATTTTAAAGTATCTGGGTATACTCTTGAAACAAAATAACAACAGGAAAAAAGGACATTGTCATAAGATATCTCAACATTTTGCAATGTAAATTGTTTGTTTCCTTAAATGAAGAAATTTGTATTTTGTTGAAATATATGTCTTGCTCAAATGAAATATCCCGTTAAAAGCTGCATGTAATAAGTTTTTATTATTGATCATCGGATGCAAATATAAAGGCTTTCTTGTGTTAATGTGAGATGTCAGGAAGCAACAAAAGAAAATCTCGCTCTCATTTATAAAGGGACTGTATACATAGAGAACAACCAATAGGTCTGCTGTATAGTTGCCCGACCTTTGTCGAAAATGATAAACTCCTGTAGCAGAAGCTAACGTGGTCTAATTCATGATTTTACTTTACGTTTGCTGCAGAACTGAACAAGTCGCAATTGAATCATTTTCACCTACTTATATCCGTATCCGGGCTATGACTTCTTTTTGTTTTATTTGTTTTCAATCATTGAGACATAGCATGTAGCATATGCTAGTGGATCGCTACCAAATACTCATTAAGATATTAATTACGCACCAAAGTTGTACTTTTTCACTACACACTATGATAAAGTTTAAAATTCTCAAAGGCCCTTATGGTAAGAAAATTCATCGACTCAATGTGAAGTAAGTTGCCTACTTATCGTTTATATTGCAGACTTGAGTCAATATTAGTCATAGATGTCCTACGTGATGTTTATCATTGTACATTTAAGATGATAATGATAGCAATTTTCCGTTCGTTACATTGATATATGCTCGAAACAAAACAATCATGAGTGAAGGTTATGTCGTTTTATATAGGTTATCGTGATAGGATACATGTACCCGGCTTTAAATAGCTATTATTACCCCTATGATCAGCGTACACCATTAAATACCCTTGACATGTGACATTGTCAACGCTTTCACGTTGCAAGGTTTTTCGAATAAAACACGGACAATACGAGTCAATTTAAAGTAGCGGCAACAGTGGTGCGTAGTTCAAATATGTCTTCCCTGGAATGAAATGACTAGTGGAGTTCCTTAAAGTATTCTACATTGTACTGCACACATTCTCAATATAGATACTCTATTTAAAATCGGCGATTTACATGTTTAAATGCTCTGTATGTGCAGTATTAACGATCACTTCCAAAATCACTGCAGAATGCTAACAGGCGGCTGAAAGGTGAACTTCGTTATGCTGCTCTACCAGATAAGTCTGCGCTTCCTTGCAGCAGTTTGATTCCCGCTCAGTGGTTAGCAGAAGAGGACGCCAAAGTTAACAAATATCGCGTAATTTTAATTTCTCTTAAAAACGATAGATGTAACGGTGGCAATGTCAATGGTTGCTGATATTTGCCGACCTAGATGTTGCAAATGTTTTACCTTTGATCATCCTTAAAAGAGAGATATTCATCTTTCAACTGTGCGATATGAAAGGACAGTCTTTAGTGATAAATATTGTCTTAATCAGCTTTCATTGCTGACTCGCTTTTACTAAGTAAGGTGCGAATTTAACAATACTCTCTCTGCTCCTCCCTAAAATCATAATTTAAGTCTGCCATTTGTGAACGCTCTGAAATAAGTAGTAGTGTTCAACCACTTTGTTACTGGCTTTTCTACAGGCCACGTACGCCCCACCACACAATGGACGTGTTTTCAAGACCCAGGTTTGCTTTCCCACTGCACTTTGCGTGTTTTCCCGCCCAGTATGGGATTAAATCTCCCAACAACCACACATCTAAATGTTAAATGAAAATGAATGTTTATAAACTACATCGGTCTGTATTAAAGTATTGTCATCAACGTAATTCAAAAACTTATCACATATTCATACAAATAAAGCCCTAGATCTATAAACGTACGTAGAGGTTAAAACAACTAGAGGACCATCTATAAAGTTTCATTATAGAATCTGAAGGGTATCCTTCGGAGGCAAGATCAGTGGCTCTACCTATCTTAAAGCTGTCAGTTTTATAGTTCGAACCTGGCAAGCCTGACCTACGAATTGATTGCGACAACACCGCTGCAAACTGAGCCCCAGTAACTGCCGTACCATCACGGTAACAAAACAGTGGAACTGAACTTCCGGTCATACTGCAATAAATTTAGTAATCGCAGACACAGGACAAGAGCTATTTAATTGTTTTGATATCTTTAAAAAAACAGGTTTTCCATTCTGATTTCTTTTAAAAATGCACAGACGGAGACCTACATAACTTTTATTATTGGCGACATTTAAATCGTTCAAGCGTAAAGCATTTCCAAGTACATGTTTATTTGTGGTCACTAATTCGCTGACCAGGAAGAAACCATAATATGTCAACGTAAAAAGTGATTTAAAAATAATTTTACTTCATAACTAATGTAACATACCCGTGATAATGAATTGCAAACTGCTAATAAGATGGAGTTTGTAAGCGGTGCCCGGTTTTCACGTGAAATTCGGCTTCTATGACAGCCTTCAAGCAGCTTTTAAATTACAAATATCTTACTTAAATCGGTAAATCAATGCAGTTTGTGATAAAAATTGATTCCCGCTAGATATGTTGATATATATTTTGGAAAGATTCCTTTCTCACAGCTGTAGGACATCAATATAATAATATGTTGTAGAGGAACAAGAAATAATTTTGAAAACCTGTATAAGGAACGAAAATTTTCAAGTGCGTTTGCAAAAGTGTTGTAAGTTGCGTTTTAGTTATAGGCTAATTCCGCTTGGAGAAGCTGTCCAGCTCTACACCGAAGATGTTCCACGGAAAGCCTGGAACCGGACATTGGACTAAATCCGCGCCTGGGGCCATCTCTGTGAATCTGTGTAGCTGAAAATTAGACAAGGCATCGCATATTTCGTTTTGATGGCCAGGTATATGAGCAGCTTTTAACAAAATATTCTAAACAACGTAGTATTTATATCCTAACAAGGCACATAATTGCCTCTGACTTTGATTTAAGTTTGTTTAAGATATGTACAACGGCTCAATTATCGCAGTTGAACCTAATCTTCTTTTTTGTTAGCTTCTCGCCCAAAATAAACAATGTCATTAAATAACTCTTAGAACTGTTATATCTGAGGTAATACCGGTTGCAAGCCAGGAATCTGGCCATTTGGCTTGACACCAGTGACCTTGAAATAATATGCCAAACCCCAGGTTATCTCTCCCTGCGCTATCTTAAACAATTTAATGTGCTCAATTAATACCCAGTACTGATCATGAAAAACTGAGACTCCATTGAAATTTTCTAAGAACAGTAGCCACATCAGTAAATCTAACCGAATAGCTGACTTTATTCTGACATGGTGAAAAGGTTTTGACAGGCCACATGTTGAATTTAGAAAACGGCGAATAAAATGTCTACCCTAAGGTATTGCTCAACAGCAAAAAATCAAACTACCAACTAGCGACTGGATTTTCTTCAACGTTGAACATGAATGCTCTAACATTTTTTTGATTTTCTCAGTAACCTCAGATATTTTTTGTTTTGGGATTCAAACTACCACTTTATCAGAGTCCAGTTCCAACCCTTAGAAAACTAAATTTTTTGTCAGGCTCTCAGTTTTTTTCTCCGGCAGTGGCACGCCTAGTTCAGACATAACATTTGAAGCGCTTGTGTGCATGATACAACGGTTTTGTCTCCGCCAAAAAAATCAACTAGATAATGTTTCAGTTTCCCAAACTTTAATTTTCATTTCACAGAAAATTCTTAAAATCTAGAAAATCGTTCAAATGTTATGCAGCTTATGGATGCTCCAAATGGTAGAGCTTTGTCAAATTCGGCTGAATAATTTGCAATTTCGTCCTAATTGTTGAACTAATTTCACTGCCTCGCCGAAACTCGTGTACTGGACAGAAATGACGACAAGATCAATGTAATCGTTTACTGAATAACCGGCGGGATAAGACAACGCTTGAATGTCTGTTTTGATTTGTGCTCTTATGATATCAGGATTCAAAGAAGTTGAGCGTACATTTTTGGAATCACGTGGCAGTGTACGAGGAACTGTGTACTGAACCGGGAAGCCGTCTTTGTCATTTTGTCAAAAAGTTGTAATTTTGAATGGACATTGACAGGCGAGCTAGCCAAACGAAGAATATCCCAGTTACATGGACCTGGATTTGTGACAGAAGTACCAGTAGCATAGGAAGAATGACTCGGATTTTGCATGCACCGCCACCATAACTCGTTGTTGATACGTGCCCAATACGTCGGGGAAATTGCTTGGCAAAAGCGAAATTGCTCGTCATATGTTCTCCAACCGAAGGGGGCCCCAGGCCGAAGAGCGGCTTCCCTAGTTATTAAACATTGGTGCAACACGTCGTACACTTTGTCTGCACGAGTTGATTAATAAACGGACATATAAACAATAAATTCGTCCATTTTTCAATGCTCATAACTTTTGGCTTTACATTCTTTAGGAGCTGTCACAATGTTACCTTCAGAATCTTGGCGAAAAACGGTACCTGAGTAAAATTCAGATAGCTCTACAGTGGCGCTCACGTTTTTGTTCCGTTTTTCGGCAGGAAAACGCGAGCAGCGCCCGTTTTTCGCCCGTTTACCGAACGGGGCGTTTTCCGGCTCGCACCGTTTAAAAAAACGCGTTTTTCTGCCCGCCCCGTGAAAAAAAACGGCTGGTTGCACTGCACATGCGTGAAAAGCGAGTTCCTGCGTTTTTTCCCGTTTTTTTTACCGGAGTATCAAATGCGCATGCGTGAAAAGCGAGTTCCTCCGTTTTTCGCCGTTTTTTCCGGGGTAGCAAATGCGCATGCGCCACATGTGTTTTTCTTCACTGTTTTAATTTCTTTTAAAAATCGCGAGTATAATTATAGATGTTAAGTTTATAATGTGGTCCGATTAAGATTTTTTTTTTGTTTCTTATTTTCAAAAACAAAGTATAACTACCACCAGCCTGTTAGATCATTACTTCCGCGTTTTCATCATAACATAAAATAAGCGGGTACATATCCGACAAGATGGAGAGCGAGGGGAACGCCTTGTGATAGATAGAAATAATTTAGCACCTCCACTGTCCCTATTATGTTACTATGAAAAATACATAACCAGTAGATATACATTTAATTAAATTAAACCTGCTCGATCATATGATTTCAGTTATCAAAATAAAACTATAACATCGGCAGTTGAGAATATTTATGGCCATGCTTCTGGTTCAATTAACATAGATTCTTTAATTTGTCCATGTACAAAATTTCCATATTCTTGTTCACAACTTAATCGCTCTCGAGACTAACTACTATAGGAATCGCTCTTGTCAGACTTTTCCTATACTGATAAATTGCAAAACGTAGAGTAATATCACGGACCTATATACACATATAGGTCCGTGGTAATATATTTAGGAAATAGATTTCACTTTTGAGTGATATACCGGTAAGTATATCACTGCGGGGTGTGTAAATGCGTAGTAATCTAATTACGAAGGCCTGAGTGATTAATTTCGAAGCATCTACCAACACACCGTGATATAATAACCGGTATATCACTTAAAAATAAAATCTATTTCCACTCTGAACCGTTAATCTAAACAAAAACATGTTCGATTGGGTACTATTTGCTGCATTTTCATGAAGTCGCTGTCTTGAAAGTTGTAGTTTTCCGTGCATTCCATGCATTTCGTGAAATTTTGGCTGTTCTTTTTTACTTCTCAAAAAAGCGCTATACGTCTTATTTTTGTTGTGTCTGATATTGCTGGCGATACCGGAAGTGTAGAAAATTTTACTGCAATTTTTTTTACATCACGTGAATTCATTAACAACAATACCAATCCAAGCGTATTAGCACAGGCACACTCGTAGATTTCGTGTGAAAATTACAAGGGAGGTAATTTCAGCAGTCAAAAATAGTTCCGGACCCCTAGCGTGATATACTTAATAGTTTTATCACGCTCAAATCCTTCTTTGTGTATATAGGAGAAATTTCCAATCGTGTTAGAATATGAGTTATACTAACACAAGTGGCATAAACATAATAAGGTTGTTTATTATTTTACGATAAAATACAGTACTTTTATCAAAGGCCGGCAAGGTGCCAAAAAGGAAGTATTTGCAAGACGTATGTAAACAACCTGTCCAACTGCATTTTGTGTTTTCAAGTTACAATGATGTACTGCTACAAGTTGAATATAGACGTGCAAGAAAAAATTGTAATAATAAATATGTGCCATCATTTCATCGTTTATTCTAAAATGATTTATGGTTTTGTCTCTATGTACAAAGAATTGAAAAATTATGCTATATTAAATCATAAACAATGCAGGAACCGATATGCTGTAAACATTACGTCATATTGCACCGCATGACGTTAAATGAGTGTTCGCATAGAAAACGCTTTGCATTTATTAACCTTTTGAAATATCTGGTCATGTTAGAATCAAAATATCATCCTTCTCAGCTTTGTAATAGTCTTATAAACAATTATCTGTCGTACTGATGCGCTGTTAAAAATGGTTAATTACTGTGTATTAGTGCTCCAATTCATTGTTTTTTAAACGATGAACACCGCTAGAACGGATGTTATTTCATAAATAAAATAGTTATTCGTTCAAATGCAAAAAAAAAATCACTTGTGCTATGTACTCATTTTTTAAAAATTACTAAGCATTTGAACTCCTGTGTTTTATTCAACAACAAATACAGGGACACATTATTACTTCATAAATAAAATTTACTTTGAAGTATTCACACTTCCTTCGGCAAAGTCATTAAATTCTATTTGTTAACAATTGAATTATATACCGACAGTTATTAGTTACTGTCTGTCATTGCCGTGACAAAAAAAGCACGCAGCTAAGAAATGACAGAGAAATTGCAGCTTTTTGCTTACTTGAAAATACCACAGTACGGGGTGTAACCATACCGGTATGTATCGCATCTCAAGGAAATTGCAATATACCGGTCTTATCGCGCACCCCTACTCATTGCACATGTTACAGATGGACTGCCTATTTTACTTGCCATAAGGATACTTCTTCCTTAATTTGGCATTAAAGTGATCAGATCAAACCCATGACTCTTGTATTGATTCAAACACGCAATTACTGCCCCATAGCAGCTCTACCCTTAAGCTAAAACTAGAATTAAGGCAAGTATTACTTTTAACTTTGGATTTTATCTCAAGGCATTTAAACGAAGGCAGTGGTAAGGTAGCCGGATACAGCTTCATAGACTTTGTATAACTGTGAAAAATAATCGATGAAGTGGAACACGCCAGTAGTTACTGTGAAATAGGTCCCGAACAAATGAGGGAGAAAAGAATGGATAAACACACCATAGTCAAAGCGGCAACTATAACAATGCCCCACACCCCCACCTCAAGGTAGCATAATAAAATAGAACTATCACTGAAGGTAATGAATACCCCCAAAAAACCCATCTCTGAACGCCATACTGACACAGTATTCTTAATTATATCACATTTGATGCTTATAATTGGACTATGCACAATGACTGTAGGCATGCTATTTATCTCTTCTGTGTATCATTATTTTGACCAGAGGGTTAAGAAAATCAGAGTGCACAATATTTAATTATCTTAAACATCTGTCACCTTGACGTAGTGACCCAAAACATTGACCAAGTCCAACAAGGCATGATATTTATTACTTTGTGAAATATCATTAATTTGTGATAAGGGGTTTTGGAGATAGAGTGCAAAATATTTTACTATCAAAAGCCCGTTAATGTGACCTTTGACCTAGTTACCAGAAATATGGACCATGCACATCAAGGCATGGAACGTATCATTTCTGAGAATAATAATTTAATTCTAACCAAGAGTTTTTCAGGGATTGAGTTCCGTAAGTCTACGGATAGACGGACAGACAGTCAAGCTGAATCCAGTATACCCCTTACACTTTGTGCAACTGGGGTATAGAAACATTTCCGCAGGTCGAGACATTGGTAAATTGTTTTGAAGGTGACTGAATAAAAATTAGCCACTACAATAAACAGTCCTGTTCTTTCAGTTTTTCCTATTTTTTATTTTTGTTTTTCATACACAAGAATATTATGACTGAAAGCTGCAATGAAGATTCATTCTTCAAGAGAACTGAGTTCCATTTAAGTTGCTCATCTGAGCAACCAATAACATTGTTATTAATGTCACTGTCGTACTCTAGTTCTGTAGTAACCAAAACTGTATGTACTGCAGTACTAAATAGTATTCTATTAAATTGCTAAAGCACTGCATTTCTGCATTGTCCAAATCAATTCAAAATCTCTCGATGCATTAAAAAGTTACAACCTGAAAAAATTGAAAAAAGTTCTCGTGCGTCCATTTGTTATCAAAGTGCGACCTTGATATTTGAGCTTGCATTCACCATGCTGTGATTACAATTATATATATAAATTACTAAGGTTATTTCGCATGCTATATTCTACATCACCAGCTACTGTTCTAGAGTTTCAATGACTTCTCTTATAAGAACAAAAATTTACAGCTAGCGTAGCATTATCACTTCAGCTGCAACTTGGGATTGTATCCAATATGGATGTTGTCTGGCCAAATGATGTTTCTTGTGAGCTATCAATTTGCTGATTTTACTGTTGTTCTTTCCTTATCTTCATCTTCAAAAAATCAATGTACATGAATTCCAAATATGAGTAAACTCAGCGAAGTTCTTCTTTAATGTTAACTGCATGTTGTCAATACATCAAGTGTTCCATTGTCTCACCTCAATTATCAATTCTTCTCATCTGATGCTTTTGTTTTCCTGTTTTGTTTATTCCGTTGAAACTGAAAAATCTACTTTTATGCATATGATGTCAAGTCTCATCACCAAGGTAATATGATGAATAAAAAAAGAACTTCATCTTCTAAACTGATACAGCCATCTGGATCACCACAGAATCCTTCAGTTAACAATTGCAATGATAGACTGTTTTCTGTTGTTTTCATATCTTGGTCTATTGAACTTCCCTCAGCACTGCATGTACATGACGCTTTTTTCTACAATAAATTAAGAAGAAAAATTATCAATTGCATTTTGTTTTAAGTCTTACAACTAATAACTGATACACATACTGAAAATTTACTGACTGAATAGTTAACAGTGCAGGTTATGATCAGACTACATGATTTTGATCTGCACAAGAGGCAAAAGTGTAAGCAAATTGCTAAAAACTAAACTAGATGCCAACGTGCAACATGTCATCCCTGCCAGCTGTCAAAAGGACTAACTCCTTACCAAATAGAGATAGGTCAAAATTCACCAAAATATTGGATGTAACATGCATGTTGTACCACATAAAGGTAGTCTTGATTTTTCTCTACGGCGAGTAATAAAAATGTTACAATATAAGCTATTTATAGTAAAACAAAGGGAAGAAATTTCTAAAAACAAAGGAAGCTCATGGTGGTGAACATTTGTGCAAGGTAACATCAAAATCCCTCCATACATGAAGAGGAAATGCTGTGGACAAAGATATTTTTGAATTTGACCTTTAACCTCTAAGTGTGACCTTGACCTTAGACCTAGGGACCTGGTTCTTGCACATGACACTAAGTCTGATGGTGGTGAACATTTGTGCCAAGTAACATCAAAATCCTTTCATGCATAAAGAAGAAATGCTCCGAACAGTCATTCTTGAGTTTGACCTTTAACCTCTAAGTGTGACCTTGACCTTAGACCTAGGGACCTGGTTCTTGCACATGACAATCCGTCTCTTGATGGTGAACATTTGTGAAAATTAACATCAAAATCCTTTCATGCATGAAGAAGAAATGCCCCGGACAGTCATTCTTGAGTTTGACCTTTAACCTCTAAGTGTGACCTTGACTTTAGACTTAGGGACCTGGTTCTTGCGCATGACAGTATGTCTCATGATGTTGAACATTTGTGCCAAGTAATTTAATAATCCTTTGATCCATGGATAAGTTACAGCCGAGTCAAACTAAATTCAGACAGACGCAAGCTCGCTCACAAGGACACACGCATGCACATGTATACACCGAACCATTATTTGGACACCTATATTGAGCTTTCATAAGCTGCTTGGCAAAAATGGTTATGATGTTTAACAAATATGTTGACCCAGGAATCAAAATGTACAGGATTTACAGTAGATTGTCTATGTAGTGTATTAGGATTTGTTTAATGCAAAGTAATTTATCAAACTTGTTATGTTTGCTAAATATAAAATATTTCTAAGCTAAAATGAATTAGTATGAACTAATGACTTTTCGAGCTGAAGGTTGATTCTGGCTGCCTGGCCATCATTTTGAAGTAAAATCTTTTATTTTGTGTGATTTATTGTTAAATGTCTTAATATTATTAAACTCCCTAAATGACAGATGTAATATCACAGATCTATAAACCTTGAGCAGCATTTTATAGATTCAAATCAAAATACTCTGTGTTTAAACTTTGTGTACTTAGTGAAATCCTAGACATTTCTAATTCTTTGAGACTCTTAAACATATCTGGACTTAAATTGCCTGAATGATTGAACTGTTATTTAAATAAAAAAAAGATTGTCATATTTTACATAGTGTCTAACTTGGAACTCATTAAAAAAGACTTTACTACTTGATATCTGATATTTACTCAAAATTTCCCATAGAACAACACTTCTTCAGTTTAGTTTTTAATCTTCCAAAAATGATTTTCAATCAGAAACTTCCAACTTGAAAAATAATTCTACAATTCCAACTATGGTTCAATCAACTGATTATGAAATACAGCTGTTAAATGCATTTCAATAAAACTGAACAAATGGTGCGAACATAAAATAAAGCGTCCCGCTGACCAATAGTTCTTCAGTATAGCCTGAATTTTGACCTTGAATATTGAATAACTATAAGTATAAACTAAACTAATTACAGTAAGATCTCAGTAAAACCATGGTTCAGTGCTCAAAATTGAGACTATAGTGTACTTTATGGCCCCTCTGACATATCTATGTTATGTAATCTTACATAACATACTGATAAGGGAGAAATTGAAGCAAAGGTTTAAGTACTGCCTAAGGCAATAAAACAACTTGAATAGGCTGTGGATTAATGAGGGACCAGCTTCATTTCTTAAAACAAGAGAATAAGATTAATTGTTACAATGAATAATGTACAGACCACTTTTTTCTACTAGTTTTTTAATGAAAATGACAGCTATCAGAACTGCAGCATTTTGTTGAAAATCCCAAGTTCTTTAATAATACCAGACATTAATTTCTGCCTTTCTGATTCAAATGCAGAAAATGATAAAAATATTTCACTTTTAAAATTGTGATCTTTTTCAACAGTGCACACTATTGGCAAATAAGTATTGTTTAATAATCAACATACCATCAAGTCCAAAATGTACAGGGTGACTGCATGTATATTGAATTTAGGGGGTTAAAAGCTGTGGACAACACAAAAAGTTAAGGAAACCTAAAGCAATATGCAATAAGACCATCACTTAAATAAAGACTGTTTCAGAAAATATCAAGTATTTATTGGTCTGGCATGTTGGTACATTAACCTAATACCACTGGCACTGGACACTAAATCAATAGAAAAGTAAAGGACATACACTGGTAACTTTGTTTATAACAAACTCATTGGTACCATATCATTATCCGGAGTTTGTTATATCCATATAACATTTTCATAAGAAAAGTAAAATAAAGAAAGAATCTCGGGCAGAGAAAATATATTCCTTATATCCTGATTTCGCTATATCCACAGTCTTACATACAAATTTTACTATAAATCAAATATCATTTCTTAATGAAATATCATAAAAACCAGAATACACAAAATTTAATAAACAGTTTTAAGAAAAACATGTAGCACTGATTTCTGTGAATGCTCTTTAAGAATGGTGTTGATTACCGGTAATGTTATTTTACATTGAAAGGAAGAGTCACCCCAAAAAGTTCCTGTCTGGCCGGTCAGGGAGAGAGGGATAACATGTACATGACGCCATGCAATCCTTCTACAATTGGCTTCCTTCCATCATTTCGAAAACAAATTTCAGTATAGCATCGCCCCTACTTAAAGGACCAACCATTTCTGACTTTTGTAACACTTTCTTAAAGCACATTTACCTGCCGAACTCTATACTTTAACACCAGACACTGGTCAGTCAGGACTATATAGATGCATACGTTAACCATTATTTAACTAGCTGTCGGTTCAGCAACCGGCCAATCAGATCTAACCACTGCTGGGATTCAAAACTTTGACCCTCATCCTACTCCCAAGGCAGATGCCACTATACCAAAAGTGACAGTATGTATGCATTGGCAAAATGGGCCGGGAGGGGGCGGGTTAGAGAACCAGACCTTTTCATTCTAACATGTGGGAGCAATTGAAATTGCAAGTGAAAATCTATCAGACACTTTTCACCCATGTACAGCTATTTCATTGTTTATCCAAGGTCGGAATAGAAAAACTTGCTACAGTAAAGTTATCTGCTTTCATATTAAAAAAATTATATGATGAAAATTTGATTTAAATTGCTTCTTAGAAGGACGCTTGTTGGTAAACAGAGAAGTAACTTTTACATGTTTCATTAACCCTTACTGCAGATTTCATAATAGCGCGCTGTTTCAGCGTTTGTTGCGTATCGATTGAATACAGGTAATGAATGACTAAAGCGTCTGTAGGCGGAGCTACATTTTACACATACGGAGAGCTATCAGATAAAGTGTAGTGAGAAAAAAATATAAATCGGTCATATTGTTTACGGCATTCAATAGTTTTAGTGTGTGGTTGCGTACATCTTGCTTGTGTGCTAGAGTCCCATCAAAGAAGGGAATATACGCATACAACATGTACGTGTAAATCCGGTACAAGTGTCAATTTAGTGTAAATATAATTATGTCGCAGTAGAATGAATAAAAATATTGTAAATATACATTCTATTTCGCTCTTCTATAAAGGATCCGGTCGCAATACTTTAATATTATGCATTATAAAATACGGCTATACTGATATCTTGTTACAACCGCGCATGCTTTGCACGTACTGTATTTGACTTACAAGAGTGCTAAAATCTTTCTGTCGATGCTCTGAAATCTGTAAAAGCAAGAAATGTAACAACGCACATGTCACAAAAAATGTAGAGCGTTAACCTCTACCGGTAGTCCAACTATCTAGACATAATGCTTGTTTCTTCATGATTTGTATTTTTTAAACTTTTGGTGTTTATTTTTTACATCTTTGTTAGCATGACTTTCCTCAATGAATATAAAAAGTAAAATATCATAAAAGTGAAAACTAAAGATAATAAATGCGAGGTCTTTTTTCTAGGACTACAGTTGACCTATCGCCAGTACAAACGAAAGTTACTTTGTTTTATAAGTAGTTTCGTTCACTTAATTGGTAACGATTACATGTACAATCGAGCCAAGTTTTGATGTTTTCAGGTCGTGTTCATTTCATCGACATACGATTTGACTTTTCGCAAGTTTGTACAGCGATACATTTACCTGAATCTTAGATGGTACACGGGAGTTTGCTATATATACTGTGCACAAATGTTTACATGCAGAGCGCATGTATAATGTATATAATTTACCAGAAGTTTAAAGAGTGGTCACTCAATGATCTAGACATTCTTTTATAAATTTTACGAAGGTGAATTTCTGTTTTCTCGTAAAATACAATCGGCGATGATGCAACAAAACAACAGTTATATATACATGTATCATACATTTCTAATCACGCTTTAGAAAGGATTTCCCGTATGAAAAAATATAAAGTAAAGATGATTAAGGGTGCTATATTCTCTGCAGGTTCAACAGTGATTCAAGAATAAAAAATGTCCTAAAACAGTTCATTCTAAACATCCTGCAAGAAAAGTTCTTGGAATCATGTTTGTAAATAGTTTGTCGTATAAGTGAGACTCTTTACAACCGTGTCTTCTTAGCTCAGCAAACGTTTCAGATACTTAGCCCGAGTTAGCCGACAACACATTTTTCTCCATCAACATTTTATCATATATACTTTATTACAGAAAAGTATAAAATCTTTGTTTCGTGTTGATAGTAGAACACGCAATACAGTTCGGTTTCGTTTGTAAAAATTGAATACAAGTTGTTTTATGAAATAAACTTTCGAGGTTTAAAATAAACCAATTTTATCCAAAAACAATACATAAGCACTAGATTCATAAAAAAATCAAATAATGTCGCAGTTGTAGCTTGAAGATGTGTTAGCTTATACTGTCAGTATAGTAGTCAGTGTGTACGATAAAGGTATCGATTTGGGCGGAGCTAACTACAGAATGTGACATCGACGTCATTTACTACCTGTGTGTAAAGCAAACACTGAAACGGCACGGTATTATGAAATCTGCAGTAAGTCCCTGTCTCAAAAATACATGGTTATTTCATTGTCGATATATACCAACAAAAATGCTTTAAATTTGCATTTGTGCATATAAATGTTAAATACTGCAATGTACAGCTGTTTCTCTTCCTCAGTAACCAACACGCCAGTTTGAGCCCCCAGAAAGAAATACCTGGCAGTGACGGTCAATTTTTTATAGGCTTTTTTGTCATGTAAGTACTTATGTCGCTTAAAGGGGCACTCCCTACAAAGTACATCTAGCAGATTAAATTCTCGAAACAAAGATTATGTGTTCAATGAACGCAAAATGATAAATAAATACAATTTCAAAAAGAACCTATGGCAAAAAATGCCTCATTTTGCCACAATTAATCAGGTAAGGTGACTCATCAGCTGTCATATGCATCTATAACTTTTAATAATTATAATAACCAAGAAGTTGACGATCTTTGTTTACCTTGAAACTAGATTGTTTTTATAATAGCTCTATGTTTTCAAAAGTATGACATCACGGCAAAGCCGAGAATAGGTAAAACTGCAAAAATTATCTGTACCCGGATGTGCGAGCTGAGAATTATTTTTATGAAAATTAAGGGAAATCGTACATGCACAACTTAAGGACTACGCACCACGTTAGAACAACAAACCACAGTACCAGTAGTACCATGAGTACTGTACAGGGATACAATTGTTTATGAACTGTTAACTTAAAGTCTATTAAAACCTGACATTTTACCATATACCGGTATCTGACGGTCTGATCATAAGATATAGATATGTAGGTTATATCCCTTACCCGAAAAGACAACAAGAAAATTTGTAAATTTATCATGTTTATATCATTATGCCTCAATGTTTTATCAATGTTTCACGCCCATAATAACACAAACTGAGTTAGCATTCTATTGATTCTGTAACAGCAGCATGTGACCACTGGAATTATACTGTCAGATACTGTAGCGTGGTGTCTATTTTCGTGTTTTCCTTGTGATGAACCCTAATGTCCATAACAGTTTGTCAAATACCAAATTATAATTTTCAGCTCTGCATTGTGTAACAGCATTTTCCTGAAGTTGAATTTTTCATACCAGTACTGGTTGAAGTCCTACATCCGGACGCTGTTTAAACATATTTTACGATAACTCTGGTAATTTTTGTATCTAGCAAACTTTTAACAGAAGTAAGTTAGGTCTTCTCCCAAAAGAAAACTTCTAGGAAAAGATCATTTATATATTTTTGCGGCCAGGTAGTGAGGTCACCAAATTGCTTAATTATATTGCCCAACTGTACCATGTATCCGGACAGCATTTTTAAAAAGATTTTATTTTTTGTGATGTTAGCTTTTGAATTGTGTAAAATGTTTCAATCATTTGACCCATAAATGAAATTTCATGAAAAAAGTTAAACTTGTGATTTTTATTTGCCGGGCCTCACAGAAATATTGAGCATGCACAGTATGTCATTTTCAATTTCCTCTCGACAATGTTAACATGCTTTCAGTGACTAACAAAATAGTGAGATTTCTTGATCAAATTATTAATACTTACATTATACTGTCATTTTTGCACTTTGATGATTGAAATCAAGTGTCTGTTTGATCAACAATATATATGACTGTAAATATTAATTAGGAAATAATCTAGATGACTTTGAGTGCTTTATCGGAATTGAAGCATTCCACCGCGAGGCGATGTGCCTGGCGGAATAATTCACTAGGACAAAGCCATATATCATTTTGATTCTTATTATCTTATAAGCCGAAATGTTTTAAAATGATCGTAACTACTACGGACCTTTTTTCAGTTCAGCAGTAATGTGTAAAATTGCATACATAGTGGCTGTTGGAATTCACTCATCTATACAGGCAACCATTCAAGATAACACACTATATTATACAAACTTATTTTAGTTTTAATCATCTAATACATGAAATATAAAAAATAACTGACTGCGACATTATGCAGAAGATGTAAGATTCAGAACCGAACAAAGGAGACAATCAATTAAATGCATACTGTAATTTAAACTTTTGAATGTTTTAATGTGGAGTAATGACGTCAGTGTGATGACATAAACGTTTTCATTCTTTGTTTTGTCTCCCGGAATCAAAACAATGCACGACTGACTGTGAATGCTGAATTTCTTGACTTTTTGAAAGGAAAGCAATGGGACGGTACTCTAAGGGCTACTTGACGTAATCAAAAATGACATTTAGGCTCTTAAACAAAACTTTTTCATGTGACTGATGTACTTATACAATATTATTCCTCTTTCTATATATTTGATTTAATTTAGTGCACAGGAGTAAAGTAGAAAAGTCGGAAGGAGCTACTTTCATGTCCGAAACTCTGCCTACATAAAGCACTCGAATTGACTTATAGAAATAAACCATACAGTAGGCATATTAGAACAATAAATCACGCATTTTCGCAAGTGTCCGGTTTGATTTTTGTCCTTGTCTGGTGGTCTCCAACCAGTATAGTAGAAATTATTATTTTCAATGCTTTCCAAATATTTTGTAAACATAACATGAGCTTAATATCAGTAATAAATGCAAGACACCTACATTTCTGGCTGTAGTGACCATTTTTTGTGTACTCTATGTCTAGAGTGGTGGAACCTTTGCTGGCGGTATCCTTATGCTGGTGAAAAAAAAATGCTATTTACAGAAAAACAGATGAAGAAATAATTTTCAAGGTATATTCAGCATTGATAGCCGATGAAATGCTTTTACAGCAAACGTAGTGATAGCCGCGCATGCAGCTCTGTGACCCCACAGCAGCAGATACATTTGTTCTGGATCCATTTCGCTAGAAAAATTCTTTAATAATAAACTTCAAAATCAACCAGTTAAAGTTAGCATTTTTGATAAAACTTGTTCTTTTTTGTATAAAAATATATTTTCTATGGAAACTGTCATTTCTTTTTAGTTAATATTTAGGCTCTAAAAACTGTTTCCCACCTGTTGATTGTCAAATATCACATACCACCAACATTGGTTCCCTTCATGGTTAAAGTTTTGACGTGTGTCATGTCAATAGCTCCCAGAATGACATAGTCACCTGACGACGCACATCAACATGTTGTTTCAATTTAGCAGGGATAACACTGTGTTTTCACCGAGGCAAATCAAAATGGTCAGGATTTCCTGCTTTCTCAACAGCCGATATACAGTTAAACTTCATTCGCTGGAACTCGAAGGGTCTGGCATTCCGGTTTGAGGGATCGGTAGTTCGAGCAATCGAGGTTTGTCAGCATGGTCAGTCACGGGGGTCGTCATACATCTTTTATCGAGACCACATCGGGAGTTATTGCACATACAATGGTACACACATGTAAATGTGCATGTATATTATAAACTTGTAGCTTACCCTTGATTAAAGACAAATTAAAAAGTGTTGTAATGTAAAAGTATGAAACGTTTGTCATTCATGAAATAATTTATTCAATTTTCTGAAAAAAAAAACAAACTTAAAATTAAAGCCAATCTGCTACTTATATATATATTGCTATATAAACATCGTGAGCGACTTTCAGTCTGTTTGTACATCATAACCTTTAATTGCAAATTTAAGTGTGAATAACACACGCCAGCGCTTGTGTCTGACAGCTGATTATCAATGCATTGTTTGCTCGATAATTGAGATTATCACCTTTTATTGTTCGAGCCAAAGGATGTACTTTACAATGAAATAGATCTGAAGGGACCGCGGTACAGGTTCGAGAGATCGTTGTTCGAGGTTTTGGTGGTGGAACAATATGATTTATATTGAGCTTTAGCCGGGACCGCCGGTCGGGTCCATTCGGTAGTGTTCGAGCGAACGAAGTTTAACTGTACATTCAAAATACCTCGAGCATAGGTTCCCCCACTCTAAGCACCCCTTGTATGGTCCTGCTAAACCGATACTTACTCAAAAATGATCTCCACAAACGCACAGGTAGTCGAACCATAGCCACACACCTTACTAACAATATAGGTGGGTGGGGTATGGTTCGACCTCCTGTGCACAAACGGAGTCCATATGGATAAGATTTGCAAAATAGTCACCGTTCGTATTCTGTCACATCTATTTCTAAATTAAACAAAAAAACATGCAAATTTCACCAGCTTTTCCTTGCTTACCAGTAAATACTTTTGTTAAGATATTTGTCTAACACAACCTTCTTGTCGTTGTTGTTCATGTCGAGATCCGGCAAAATACCGCAACGAATTAATCACTGACTTTGTTGTTATAATCTACAACCCATCTTGCGAAATAATGTACTGGACTGCAGTTAACAAAAACTTGAACGGGACATAGTGTCACATATATCAAAATTAAAATATCCGGGGCCGGGATACTGATAAATTAATCATAAAATTTGTCCGGTAGTTTAAACATTGCCTCTAAATTGTTTCTCTGCAATAATTGATCAGGAACGGTCTATGGAACGTATGAATTCCTGCTCTACTGTAGATTATTATTTTATTATTTATATTTATTATTATTATAAAGCAGGTCAGCAATAACATCGGCACTTAAAGTACATTTCAATGTTATTCTGACAAAGATATGGTTCATTGATTAGTGAAACGACAACAGCCGTGAAAAAAACGGGCTGGGAATCTTCTGATTGGCTGCTGGTTTGGACACGCCTCTTTACCGGGGTACTGCTTCCATATTTGGAGTGACCCGTTTTTTTAATCTTTTTTTACCGGCTGTTCTTTCCATATTTGGAAATGAGCCGTGAAACCGCGGTAAACGCGTGAAATTGCCCGCGTTTACCGGGCGTTTACCACGCGGTAACAACCATGAGGTAAACGGAACAAAAACGTGAGCGCCACTGTACTGCACTCTTAGGTAAAAGAGCTAATCTGACGTATTCCGTCTTTAATGAAGCCGATACATGTGCCGCTATATCATCATCGGTCAATCGGACTATATTTTAATGCAAAGCATTGCCCTCAAGATGACCCATGGAATTATCCCTAGAATTTGGAAAATTATTCAAATTCACGTCGCCAAACCTCGTATGATTTTGAGGACGAAAATCATCAGCATTGGTATCTCTTTATTAATTTGTGAATCTTTTAAAATCTGTTGGAAATCAAGTGTTCAACTCACCAGCATTATGTAGCAAACGGTCATCCACGAGCTCATCCGAAGCTCCGGCTGACATCTTTTGACCCCTTTGAGCCCTACGGTTTCCATTCGGCTGGTCGTTCTTCTGCTCGTCGTTTTATTGTGGACAGTCAATCGGTGGTATCGTTTCTTGACGCACCACAAGCTGACAGGACTCTACGGTTTTCATTTGGCTGGTTATTATGTTGCTCGGCGTTTTCTTGTGGACGGCGATTAGGAGCAGCGTTCCTTAGGGGTAAAGCTCGTCATTGCTGAGCCCCATATTGATTGTTGGCATTCGCAGCTGGCCTACGTCTGGCAGGTATCCGCCTCTGACCTCTAAGTGGCATGTGTTCGGATGTTTCAATGTGACCTTCAAGTGTGTACGTGTTAAAGTTTCTGTTGAGTGTATCGGTTGACGACTGTGAAGACTGGACATACAGCACGGGATTCGGGTATTTATATGGCTATGCAATGTCCACGTCACATGATTTTGGTTTCAGGATAAGTGGGTTATTAAATAGGCCAAGTAAAGGAAAGAAGTGGAGCCAGTCATTGCCAAGCGACAAAACGGCGCTGTTGATTCTCGAAAATAAAACGAATTATTCTTAGTCAAAATATTTTTTTATTATTGTACCTTTAATGGTGTTTAAGGATAACCTTATATATTGCTATCCTTTTATGAATAATAAAAACACTATTATGTATTCACTTACTACCCGTTCTTAATTTTTGGAAAAATATCTTGTCAATAGTTTTTTATGCTTTCAGTTCGGGTGCTGATTTATAGTACACACGCTGAATGTATCAAGTATACGATAAAAGACAGATTCATAGAATAACGAAAGCATTTTATTGGATAAATTGAATTGGTCTGTTTTCTCTGATTACAACATATGTTGTTATTATGATTATATGTAAGCAATATCCCAAATGATTTGTACATGTATTCCAAAATTCACAAAATCTAGCAAAAACAACTACAGTGTATAATGAAATACATGTGTATACATTCATAGTAGTTTACATGTATATCTGTCGAGCTACTCGTACTTGTGCTGCACATTCCAACATAGTCTACTTAATTCCTTAATTAATGAACATTTCAGATTGGAAACATAATAGATCGGAATCATATCATTACAGCTGTTTTAATTACATCAAGATACCCAGGCATTAATATGTGGTAACTTTCATAAAAATGATTCCGGTCCTGGTTTAAACGTAATATGTCAGCAATATGGTGTCCGATTCCGGTCCTGGTTTAAATGTAATATGTCAGCGATATGGTGTCCGATTCCGGTCCTGGTTTTAATGTCATATGTCAGCAATATTGTTTCCGATTCCGGCCCTGGTTGTAATGTAATATGACAGCAATATTGTGTCCGATGATTCCGGTCCTTGTTTAACTGTAATATGACAGCAATAGTGTGTCTGATATACTCTTGTTTTAATGGAATATGTCAGCAATATTATGTCCGATTCCGGTCCTGGTTTAAGCAGAAACGTCGACTCATTTGAACAGAAAATAAATTTAAGATTCAAATAAGAAATTTGAATAAAACTTTTAGTTCTGTCAGATTTTGAAAGCAATGTGGTTGTTGAATTAATGGCTATTTTGTAACGGAAACAAGAAGCCCGTTAACGTCAGTACCGCTCTACTGGACTTACCGGACTGTAAGTCCAGTGAAAAGTCTTTTTGAAAATTTGACCTGTTGTCGAGTGTTTAGGATAATTGGTTGTAGCACAATTGGTCAAACAAAAATTATGACCTGTAGAGTGTTATCAAGGAAAGCTAACAGAAGTCACTGTGATAGTGATCTTTGACCCACTGATCTCCAAAAACAGAAGGGTTCAACATTTACAGGTTGCAAGTAAACTTCTTAACAGGTGTTATGACAGTCAAATGAAAATTGTGACATGTAGAGTGTAATGGTGGTTAAGCTAAAAGAGGTCACTGCGACCTTACTGGTGACAAACTGACCTCCAAAACAGAATGGATCGTCTTCTTAGTAAGACCAATCATTATTTGAATTCTCATGACTTTGGGTAACATAAATCTCAAGATACTGAACGGGAACGATTTACAAAGTCCTGATGACCTTCTAATTTGACCCACTGACCCAAAAGACAATATAAATCATCTGAAGGTCGAGGAGTCCTTTCTTGAAAGTCAAAAAAAAAGTGTGACATGTAGAGTGTCATCAGCGAAATGCAGTGGTTACTGTGACCTTGATCTGTGATCAAAGGACACCAAAATAATAGGGATAATCTACAGGTTGCAAGGAACCTCCTGTGCAAGTTCCACGAAAGTAAAATGAAACCTTATGAACTGTAGAGTTTTACCAAGTAAAAGCTGAATAAAAAACAGACAGAAAGACATACGGACGAACTGCACACAAACTACCATGACATAAGCTCTACTGAACAAACATATTGTTCCTTCAAATTACATGAAAAGATAGAACAGTGATGTTCACCCTTTTCAAATTTTGAAAAATGTGTTTGAATGTGACATATAACATTAAATTCGTAAAAGTTTTACTTATATCGTTACACATAATATATCTAAAATGATCAAGGTAATACAATGTATACACACAAAATATATTGCATAAATGTTACAGTTTGTTTGCCATGTAAAGTGTTCGCTACCATTTCCTATCTGTATACAGTGCTTACATTTTCCTAATAGAAGAAATACTACTAACTCGGTATGTAGACCGAGGACTAAATCTAAAAAGAAATATGAAATAAAAGTCATAGACGGCTTTGTTCTTGAAATTTCTGCCCTATCAAAAAACACAGAAAAGCATAAAACTGTTGTTTTATATAAGTATTTCTAAGTTCAAAGAGGAGATGGTAGCGATAACAGCAAAACGCATACAAATGAATGTTTCTATTTCAAAGAGCACAATGTAAGTAAAAGTTTACATAATATGACTTCACTAAATGTTAGCCATACAATCAAAAGCAATCAAAGTACAAATGTATTTAGCACAAAATTAATACACGGCACACTGCAAGTACATTGTACACTGTAATATACAGGTTCCTGCTTTAATATGGTAAAAAGAAAATTTCAAGAAAATCATAGAATGTTGTTATATACGCTTTTAATATTAAGTGTTTGGGGCCTTAATTGTTATTGGTTTCTGAAATCAGGGATTCAAAGTTACGACGCATTCCAGATATTCAGAGATTTTACATGTTCCGTCCGGGTTTTGTTTCCAAATGTTCATCAAGGCTGATGTACGACAATATTAAAAATATTATTTCTAGTGGAAGTATAACAGTCAAAATTACAATATAGTTTGATCATAATTATAGCATACATAATTACAGTACGACGTCAAACATACAGTGTGGCTATGGTTAATTTGATTATGATTTTCGTAGCTAAATCAAATATAAATCTGACCGCATGTGAATGCGTTCAAAAGGCAAGTATGTATTAAAATTAAAGAAACATATTTGTTGTAAATGTGTTCAGCATTGGTAAATACACCTTTATATATGAATATGTTCGAGCATCATTGTCCGGCTATGCCTGGATTCAAACTGTTAGCTCTTTTTATAAGGAACGAGTATGCTCTACAACATAACTTCATTTTAAGAACAGGTTAGAATGTAAATATTTCATAATATGCAAACATAACTACGAACAACAATTTTGTCGGATTTCATATTGAATTGTTTTACTGAATGTCATTGATTACATATTATATACATGTACATGTAAATGGCTTTAAACATATTTTTTCACTGGCACATACGCTATACTTTGAGCTTATTCTAAGGTTTAAGTTCCTAACAGTGTTTGCATCATTAAATGAAGAAACACTATTAATACGAAATTAACAAATCGTCACACACCTTTTCCATCATCTTATGAGTTAATGTTTCAATTTATATCATGCTACATGTAGTGAGCTAATTTAAAGCGTTTTGTAACTAGTATTTGTATACATGTAATGAATCATCGAAAGGAGGGCGTCTTTGCATCTGAGACTATTTTAACCTTTTCTCCAAGTGAATGAAGTCCTATTGCAGGATATATTTCATAAGGTGCGTTTACGCTAGTTTCCCCAACCTGAAAAAGAGACAAAATGTTTACAAATAGTGATAGGTAGTCTTGCATATTTACCGAACACGAAACAGTCATATATTCAATGCATGTGTGTTTAGATACTTCTATTACAAAAGTTGTAAGCTTTTATTCAATAATTTCAGCTATTAATAAAAGAAATTTGGTGTGAATCTCAGAATGTAGGTATAAAATTGGTTAATTAACTATGCACATAAGTAAACATATAAACACAGTTTGAACTAAAATTAACAACAACCGGTTTCCAATATTTCTAGGTAAACAATATAGATACAATTTAGATGTGTGGATCACTTGTATGAGTTTCTGTTAATGAAATACACCGCGTCTTACATTTTGTATTTCGTTGCCCATACAATGTACCGTTGTGTGAACTAACAATCTTTCATAAAACAATGACTCTCGTAATGCGACAGTGTCAGGCCTTACCTTTTCTCCGTTCCTGGTAAAGGTAATGTTTAAATTGCTGTAACCGGAAACCTGACAAAACATGCCAATTATGTCTCCAACCTGGCACTTTGGCCCAAATTCTTCCCCAATACCACAGCTCCTGTATAACCTTAAAATAATAACCAAATAACTTTAAGTTATTCTGATGGAAACAGTGTTATTATGTGGTAAAATCAATGTACTCGTAATTAAAAATCTAGTTGGTATACAAATTATTACAAAACGTATAAGTTGACATTAGATAGCTGTAGTTAAATACACCAGGTAAGAATTGAACAGATACGTATTAGCAAGGGAAATAATTAATGTAACACCATTAGAGAATCTCTCAGAATATCTTTATTGAAGAAAGTTAGATAAAATTAGCAAAACATGAATGAGTTTCGGAAAACAAGGTGATTTAAATATCTTTATGGAATAAGGATGTAAGAAAAGCACTAAACCACCTTTAGGGCCTATTTCTGAATCAATCCATTGAGCCAAATATAATTTATCAAATTCATTCTGACAAGTCATTTTAGAAATAGATGCATATATTTAAAATAGCACCACCCCGTGAGGGGCCCCGTCTCTGACAATATCAGTCATAAAGAGCTTACTTCAGTGTAAGTAAAATTTAATTAACACTACTAGTTTCAGAAAATAAGTTTCTATAAAGAAATATAATTTTAAAGTTTTTATATCAAATATATTTTGTTTTTTTAAAGAACTAAAACCCATTGGTTTCGCCAAAGTATCGCCTACTTGGCGTGTTTTTTTTATATATATATTGAAAAACATAATGGAATTTGTTTAAAAGAAATCATGATGTCATATGGCGTCATGTAATAAGATAAACGAAATGATTAAATATACATGTACATGTAGTTGTGATGTAATGTCACGATACAGTGCTGTATTCTAAAAGAATATAATTGAATAATTGTTAAAAGATATTATTTGTACATATATACATATAGTGAAATAAAAAAAAACATTGGTTCATTCGCTATTGCTCTTGACTGGACGGACGGACAGACGGACGGACGGACGGACGGACGGACGGAGCATACGTTTGTTAAGAAACTAATCTAAAAACTATGTATAAGTTATTAGTGATGGTTCAGTAAGCTCACCGTCTACGGTAAGATATCACTTAATGACCATGGAATTTCCTCAATTTTCTTTTTACCAGATATCCTAAGGGGATATGCGATTAACAGTGAAGAAGAGTGGAAAAAGCAGTACCTATTCGGGCCTCATAACAAAGAGTTACTATGACCAATCAAAATCGTAGACACAAACTAATAGCATGAATTAAAATACAAGATAAATAAAATTTACTAAATGAATTTGCACGAAAACATAAATTTATATTGGTGCGCAGTCGTGTAATTAAATAGTGTAATTGATTGCATTAAACCATGTATGACCATTTTCACACATCACAAAAATAAACTGTGTTCAACCATGAAGCTTTTTATACTTAAGACCATATCACATTAGCTAGAAACATTTTGGTCCATTCTAATTGTCTTACCCCACAAACTATTTCGGATAATTTGCTACACATACAAATAAATGAATAAATCAGAGGTACTGCAGTGTCTCTGATTTATTCATTTATTTGTATGTGTAGCAAATTATCCGAAATAGTTTGTGATTTACAAAAAATCACTTTTCCAGAGGTCTAACCTTGAATTGCTTGTTGTACATGATGGGCAATTTGAAAGTGTCTTTTATCGTATACCAAATAAGAAGTCGGAAACAACTGAATCATTTAAAGTTTGTCTGAGGAAAGCAGCATAGGAGATGTACTTAAAGCTGCTCGCTCTCAGTTTCCGTTGAAAAAAAAAAATGATATACTAATACATGTACGTAAGATGTAAAACTAAGCGGTCTATTCGTAAAGAGTCAGGGTCTGGTACCCGGATTCCCTTGTATCTGCGTCTGTCTCTTCAACCTGAGTATGTTAGGGTAGGGGTCTTGGCAGTTTCAGAAGAGAAGAAATCCTAGGGTCTATGTAAACAATAAAAATGTGTTGATGTGTTCAAGTTAAAAGTTTATTACTTTTTGGGGTTTCTAACTGTTGTTTTTTAAGAGAAATACACAGTTTATGGTGTAGACATTCGTTTATGGAAAAAAATAACATTCTGTTGACTGTTTCAAGTTTGAGAGTATGTGGCTCATATAGTGTTTTATGGTATAAGAAGGAAACCAACAATAAAGGTAAAGAATGTTTGGTGCAGCTGATCTGCAGCATCAACGAAGGCAGATCTTGAAAATAGGCAAACCCTATAAACGAGGCAATCTTTCTCTATATAGAAGATATCACACTTACTTTGTAGACCTTGGTGTTTCAAAGTCTTGTTTCTCACAAGTATGTAAATGGGACTTTGAATCAACTTCATTATGCTTTTAAGATGAGAAATTTCACTTTTGTGTTGCATAATGACGAGGTGTCTTTATCAGTCACTTGTCAACAAAGCAAAAGTGTCATAATACAAAATCGATAGATTAATGTTGACTCGAATTATTACGTCATTTCTCGGAGGATACGTTAGTCCAACTTGGACGCCATTTCGGATTGCCACGTACGCACCATGCGTTGACCATGTCGGGAGTTCAAAATGGCATATACTACTGACCTTGACGACCAGTTAGGTTCATTGTATTAACAGTCTTTGTTATTTTTTTATGACCATCTCATCCCCGTTTAAGCCGGCATTGTCACCCTACTATTCAACGTAAACGAGAGGCCGCTTATTGTATTTGTTATTATCCTGACTTCAAATAACTCCTGAATGCAAGTTTGTTTTCAAATACTCGACCTATTTTAACAACTGACTGATCACTTGCCAATGTTTGTGCAACTGATGGATGACTTACTTTCCTAAGGTGTGTATGGTATCATATCCATTACTAGTGAGTGACTTACTTTTCATTGTTTTGGTGATATTCTATTATCAACTGAGGACCAACCTACATGCCATTGTTTGTATAGTATCCTACCAACAACTTATAACTGACTTACCTGCCATCGTCTGCATGATATCCAACTGAAAATCTTTCCCAACCTGGTTGACGATTCTCTGGATAATCATAGGGTACAGCACCTATGGCTGAAAGTTATGCAACTATATCTATAAAACGACACACATAAAATCATGATAACAGTTTGAAATGTCATAGCAACGTAAGATATATTTAGTTAATACAGTTCCGTTTTGTCATTATTTGACATAATTTGAATAGCCGACTGCAGATGAAAATTTACTATAAATGAACGCATATTTAATTCAAAATTCTGGAATGAAGATAAATGAATAGCACTTACTAATGTCATAACAAGTAAATAAAGTATTTCTATAAACTATTAAGGCATGCACATATAGTTAATCAAAAGAGTATATCGCAGTCGCCTCTTAAATTTAATCTGAGATATGAGAAATGAGATTAATGACGTTTGTTCAGCCTGTTTTATTCATCAAACAATAAGACGTTCCTGTGAATTACATGAGTCAAACTACAAATGGCTAGCTAACAATATTAGAAAAATGTCCTATTTTGAGAAAACACATGATTTAAATTCCAAAGGCAATTGGTAATATCGAGCTAAAACATTTACACCTTCTAATCCGGAAACCCTTCTTGAACTTTTCTTAAGTTTCGAACGAGTTCAGATAAGAGAGATTGCATTGTACTAGAAATATGACTTACTTGGTACTTATAACTTCTTTTGTTTGATAGATAGCGTGTTACTAAAGTATGTTCCTGTTAACTTTGGAACATTTGGTTTTCATCGTCATTGCATATATTTCTGCTTATATAACATTTTTATACATTGAGCTTTAATATCTCCAGGCACCCTTTTTGTTTTCCATTATTTCTGACTAAAACGTAAATAAAATCCGCATTCTACGTGCAATCTGCACAGTGCCATATTGTGTAGGGTTCATTCAGTTGGCCCATATAATATTCATGCATACACATGACGTTAATATCGTCGCTTTTGATAGGTTGTTATTACTTGTTTATACGATGACGTCAATAAAATGACGTCGCACTCGCTGCCTATTTTGCGAAAGTAAGAGGTTGTTTTTTTTAATTTTGTGCTTAAAATGCCATTTCAATTCAGGTTATTCGCGCAGACAAGAGTCGAAATATGTATAATAAAAGGGTCATTATCATAGAAATGTGATCCAGACGCCGGATTGGCTCTCGTCGCGCTCCCCACTCGTATGATCCGACGCACGACTCGAGCAAATACGGCATTCTAGATCACAATATTATACTAATAACCCTATTATATTCCGACCTGGACCAATCTTTATCAGAAGTTCTGCGATTACGATATACCGACGTACTTACGGCAGTACACATTTTTTTACACATTTTCGGCATTTAATAAACATGTAGCAGAACAAAATGGGCCTGGACATTAAGCATGTAATTCTGCAAATAATCGTCATTATTTGTTCCACGATATATAGCGTTCATTATTTATGTCAAAGTTTGGGGGTTAAAGGTGGAATGGAACAGACGAACATAACTTCAGTCTTTTAAACACTATGGATATATTTTCTTCTGTTAAATGGGAATTGAAACAATTAAAAGTGTATGTACATACATTAGCATTAAAATGAACAAAATTAACAGAGAATTCTACAATAAAAGCGATATTTAGCCACCACTTATTTATGTGATTGTTCTGGGTGAAACTCCTTTACAAAAATATGTAATAAATTTACTTTTGGCATAAAAGATTTGAAAAAAAAAAACAGCAGCATATGGCCTTGTTTATAAACAGTAAACGAGCGTTTCTAACACGTTCTAATCAGCATTTCCCATTGGAATGCTATTAGCTAAAAGTACAACACAATTTTACTTAACACACACGATATTCATTAAAATCAGATTAAACTACCCGATTTATCTGAGATGTTTCACTATATGTAAAATGTCATTAGGGTCACAGGGTTTGACAATGATAGTAAGTACGATTTCGGACCTATAGGATATTTGGAAGAAAGAGGAGTATTTACGTAATGCTTAAATCAACATTAGCATTAAGGTCACAGGGTTTGACTATGATAGTAAGTACGATTTCGGACCTATAGGATTTTTGGGAGAAAGAGGAGTATTTACGTAATGCTTAAATCAACATTAGCATGTTTGTCAGTGGCAGTTGTTCCAAAGATATGATATGACGAAAAAGTCGAATAAGTATAGTTTTCCATTATAACAAGGTGGGACACATTTTAGCCACAAATTCAAATTGGTCAGAGTTAATCCTATAAAGTTTAGAGATACAGGAAAATTAAACAGCCCTGTGAACTTTAAATCAAATTTAAGTGCCAAATTTTGTTATTTGAGTTTTAGTTTGCATGTTTGCAAATATTTGCAAATACGAAAACATTGGTCTGGAAAGCCAGTGCAGAGATGACATGCGCAGATGGTGACATTTTATAAACAAGTGAAAATCAGCTCCACAGCTAAGAAAATCAAGGTTTTTACTGGGGGGGAGGACATACTTTTACTGCTAGCAAAATATTTTCGTGCTTAAGCACCTTGTTCAATGTGTATGTTTACTTATCTAGATAGTCTGCAAGCTAAAAACAGTGTCACCTAGTGTGAAATATTTGCAGGTAATTTTGTACAGGTTCGGAAAATAGGGCTAGAATGGTCTCAGACTGCAGTGAATTCTGGCTTCCGACGGTATAAATAGGAACTAAAATTTTCAGGAAAGAAAAGCAGTTCAGACTACCGAATTGGTTTAATACGTTCACACTGGCAATTTGTTCATAGTGAAACACTTATTCTATTTTCAGGTGCACAGGTTGTTCATATGTGATAGGCCTACTTTGTTGGTGTCGCTCGAACAAAGCCAAGGGCTAAAAAAAGTGTGGAGTGCTACCTTATTTTGTAAGTGGCAGTTGTTTCAAAGAGATGATAGGACGAAAAGGACGAATAAGTATAGTCATCCATTATAACAATTGAAAACACCGAAAATGTAACTATGCAAAGGTCAGCTTCTTTGTTTGACTTAAATTTGCTTCTGGTTCTCAACGCTTAAGTCCCTAAAGTAACTTATAGGCACATTGGAATACTGTTTCCTCTTACTTTTGTTTGTGCAGGTACCCTAACTATCGAGAAAATTGCGAGAACAAGAACGACTTCAGTCAATAATTAACTTTGTCTTATCACGAATCGTAACTTCTGATTGAGTACTGAGTTCAGACTGCCGAAGATACTATGATATGATTTCAAATTAACTTTGTCTTATCACGAATCGTAACTTTGGACTTACTGCCGAAGATACTATAATATGCTTTCTAAAAAAAGCTCCGAATAGCATGAACTTATCTTACTCGAGTTAGATTATAAATCTAAAATTTAAATACCTATCGTTCCTCGCCTGCCTGTGTTTATAATTTTTACTTCAAAGTAGAAAGGTTTTGTTGTCTTGTAAATGTAGAGTCCTACATCCCTTCCATTACCGTTATAACTGAAACAAAATAAATAGTTGGCATGTGTACAGAGATATAACTGGTCGGTTTTTAAAGATATTCTAACTCTCGTATATTCTTCTGGGTATAAAGAGTACTTACTGTTGTGTTGCCTAAAGAACAAAATTGGTTTACTTTCATAATAACACAAATTCAATTATAATTCATTTGATTAAACATTTTATATTTGTACGTAATGTTTCTTCCAAGTTCTTTCTACGTGCAACTATCTAAATACGAACTTAAAATGAAGCAATGTTAAAATAATTAAACACCAGTACACAAACACTGCCACACACCAAAAGGAATGTTACATAGATGCCATCTATACAAGCAATCTCGAATGACCAATGTGGTAGTAGCATTATGTCAACAATTATTTTAACTGATACCGGTATTACCATTTAAAGTGACCATCAATAATTTGTTTAAAACATTAACCATGGATGCTTACTACTTGCAAAATAAAAACCGAGAAAGTTCTTCCCAAAAATACAAGAATCTGTATCAGTTTTATACCATTTTATATAGAAAAAGAAACGAAAATCTTTTTAAGATTATCCTAGTACAAATAGGAATCCACCCCCTATGTTGGGTTTATCATAATTTAGGTCCTTCAGTAAGAGAAATAACTGATCATTTTTACACGTTTTAAAAGAATTTGGTGTGTTCTTAACATTCTTTCTAAGCCATAATGTAATATCGTAATATGGTCTCTGAAAATTTGAATTAGCCAAAACTTGAGCAATATTACAAAATTTATGTAGAAACTACCTCAATACATTGTATATCAGTAACGAAAATGCATATCCATTTATTTGTTTCTTTAAGTGCATCAAATTACAATGAACCTGAGATGTGTCCCTTCTATTGCAATGTTGCTGCTTCTCCACTGCCTTTCAATCAAGGGCTGTAATGAGCGATAAAACAAAAATAACATATTAATGAGCGATTAACATCCTCGGTGAAATACACTAGTACTTATTTAAACAAGGAGTTCATATTTACAGAACTGGGTGAATATTGTTCCAGAAAATGTTTTGAAAAGCAGTAAGAGTTCAACTTATTCACAAAAGAGGGAATGTGTGGTTACATGGTATTTACAGTATCACAAATTACAACTGTTGTCTGTAGGGATTCGGCTACTTAGAGAATAATAAGTTGATGCATAGTATGTAATATGTAAAAAGTATCAACATGTATCGGGTTACATTGCCTAAAATCTTAGGATAGAACCTTTATTTATGATACAATTACATGTATGGACTGGTTTTGTATTGAATTGGATTATTGGATATGATGTGATATTCACCAGAAGAGGAGGTCAATGACGCAGGAGTCCGTAATGCTTTATTATATGCATAATACTTTTTCAAGCTTAAAATATAATTTTGGTAATTTAACCGATACTATGCCTAAGATTGCGCGAGACGACATCAGTGTTTTCCATGTTCATTTGTGAACGTCATATTTTGGTACATCACCGGCACTGCTTAATGCAAAACCGAAAAAGCATGAATTATGAAATATATTTTGTTTCGGTGATCGTGCTCTAGTCCAATAAAATATTGTTTAGTTATAGATGATATAATGAAACAAAACATTTAATGTTGTTAGTATTGCCAATGGAATCCCAAATACAAAATAATATTTTCAATCATTCAGTATTGTTTGAAGCAACCATGATATGAAACAGTAAGTTAATAGTCTACATATGTGTCTTCATCAATTCAGATTGCTATATCTGAATGTCTTCATCACAATTATGTTGTACTACAAATACCTGTTTAGGTGAGGCCATAATTTGCTCGCTTTGAACAATTGCTTTTGATGCCACTCTTTCTCGTACATCTGAAGAAATAAAACGGCAATTAGTCGAATGTAGTTTTTCTCTACAATAAGTTATTTAGGCTGTACCTCTTCTCATACGTCGAAGGAGGCTGTGGATATGGTGTGCGACATGACTTTGTTAATTGCCATTTTAACAAACTATTTAGATAGATACATTGTCGAACGCTTCCATTGTATAGCACCGATACACGCTTGACTACCTCTGGGTTTCTAACAATTTCATCTATAGAAGGATTGGAAACAATGAAAAGCGTTTCTGAAATTTCCAGTGCCTTGGCCGGGATTCGAACCGGGAATCTCCGATTGGTAGTTTTGAGTTTTGAGCTTTAACCACTCGCGCCATCTTATTTTGTTTGTTCTTTATCATAAAACGTAATACTAAAATAATCATGATAATCAAATTAAATAATGAATTTTGCAAATTATTGACAGTCTCATGTGTTTAATTAACACGGAAGTGAGACATTTTTCACATAATAGCTGGAATATCTCGACAAGAAACATCGATAAATTCGCAGAAATTCAAACAATAGGATGTACTTGCCATTTTTTATCTAAGAATTTCTCCAGCAAGGAAAATGATTCGCAACTCACTTAAGTTTCTCATTGGAAAAATACAGAACAAACAACTGTATAGTCCATCCCGCCACTTCAAGTATTAGTGCGTACTTAAGCCTTTTCCTGTTATTGTGTAGCGATATTGATATACTAATTGATATATACATTAATTTCATCTACAAAATATGCCGGTAAAAAAATATATAGCCTATGTATGACTATTTAGTAAAATGAGTGATATAATCCAGTAAAAAATCTAAATGTTTTCTAATGTCTACGAAACAAGGTATCAACAAACATTCTTCCCGGTCATTACGTCTGTAAGTGATGCCACCTAATGCTCTATTGGGATTTGTACTAGCATCAGCTTAATATAAAGCTTATGTCATGCATTCCATTGAAAGAGACGTAAAATAACATCTCCCTGTTATTAGTTTTGACTTTACCTTTATCATCTGCTTCTTGCTTCCTTTCTTGTAAGCTTCCTATGTCTTTACACTCTTTTACTACACGTTCTAGGTTTGCATCCGGCTTGAACTGGTAGTTTGTTATCGAATTCTTTTTCCTTATTCCGTCATATGTCTCTTGTAGTCGTTTAAGCTTGGCCTTTTCTTGTACATAACTGACGAACAGTTTATTTGGCTGGTCAACTTGTGATTCAAGCGGTGCCATATAACCTTTCATCTGCTTCATAAATTCTTCATTATCCTTTTCTAGGTTGTCAAGTGTCTCGGTATCTCTTGCTTTCATAGACTCGGCCTGCTTTATGGCTGAATCTTTGAGATCATTTACCCTAGAAATGATGCTATCGCTAAATGTCTGCACATCCTTAATGAATTTGTCTTTTATATCTCTAGCTTGTTTCTTGTTACATTCGATTGCGGTGGAAACTGATTTTGCTTCTGTTTGACATATTTCGGCGCCTTTTACCAACTCCTTGAATTCTCGACTGTCCTTGAACGTTTTTGCTATATCACGAATATACTCGACCTTGCAAGTTTTGTGTATAAGAATCATGCAGTCACCGCAACCGACCTGTTCATGCTTCGGGCAATAGAATTTTATGATTTCATTCAGATGTTGTTCACATTTCTCAAATTGTTCCTGCTCATTCAACCCGGTCGTTAAAACTGCCTCGTGTACAGGAACTAAAGTATGGTTTCTACTTATCCTTCGTCGTTTATGTTTGTCAAAGCAAGTAGTACACATGTACTCTTCACATTGCAAACAAAATCCGTTAGCATGCGTATTATTCCCATCGTCTTCACATGGATTGCAAAATATGTCACTTCCTTGATTTACACTTCTCTTGCCTTGTACTTCCATTTTGTTATTTCTACTATCTAAATGTTAAACGATTTAAATCGTAAACTTGTGAAGCAGTCAAACAGGAAGTACAAACTAGTTAAATAACATCTTCACGCTGTTCAAGTAATATCAACTGTTATCAGTTTTATTTTGTTTACATATAAATCGGGGATGGGAAGATAATCTGCAAATTGAGTGAGCATATACTAAATATATTTTCCAATGCTATTTGAATTAGATTGCATACGTTATTGTGTTGAAGAATTAAAAGTACAATTGGAATATAATAATATAGATTGAAACAGACGATTTTATCCACAGACATTATAGAAAAATATATGTAGTTTTAAACAACAACGACAAAGAAACGGTAAGGGTAAAAAAGTCATTTTTAATTATCATGTGCATTGTCACAGTAACATACAGTCAAACAAATTCAACAAAAGGAATCAAAAGTAAATCATTTAGTATAAATTACTCTTCTTTATTCGTAACTGAAGATTTCCAGGACAATAGATATGAGACCTGATGATCCCACGCGCTAAACGTATTTTCTAGACAATGTATCTCACCTTTATCATACAATGTATGAATTGCGTATTAACATTATGCGAAATTGAATTATTTGCTGACAAAATATTGTGAGACACACGATCCCATGTGTTTGCAATAACAACCATGGAATTAAGAGAATACAAGCAACTCCTTATTCACCAATAAAGGTGTCTTACCTACAAACTTGACATTTAATTATACCAAACACAGCCTCCAAGCTTTTCAAATCAGTAAGTGCATGTCACTGGCGCCAGAGTACTAAACTGCCCTGTAATTTTAACAAAATACCCCAATTTTACCAAAATAATACCATTTCATGAAAAAAAAACACAAAACATTGTCAAAAAGTCATTTTCAGTCAAACCCCCGTATACACTGTTCTATATTATTCACATGGTGTTGAACGTTTTCGACAGGGGGTCCGGTTTCCGCTCTTTTATTTTCATTCAAACACGCAACTGAAGATCAACAGCGGCCGCATTTAACAGACCATATATTTATCTACAACACTGGTAAGTTTCACTTTTCAAAACGTTACCGTTTCTAAAAAACTCTTCAAGAATATTGAGCTGTATCGCTCTCTCTGTTTTCCTGATGTTTTCTGTCACTGCCGACTTCCGGTTCACCGCAAGTTGAAGTGCTCGATTTGTAACAAGCGATCTGATTGGCTGACGTCATACGTGTGTCTGCAACGTAAATAATTTGAATAGAAATACATAACGCTAAAAAATAATTCGGTTCCATACTTTCTACGCTAATTTGAAGCAAGTCATGAATGAAAGTACCAATGAAACATCAAGTTTTAACGAACTTATACAATGGTAATGCAGTTCAATGCGTTTTTATTGTAAAAAAGGCACATGAAATAGGTCCGTTTTTGACAGTCAGCTGTATGCATTGGTACTTGACACATACACTTGTCAGTGTTCTAAATGTCATACAAATACTATATAACTATAATGTATGTGTGAATATATATTCTATATACTTTATATAAGCTATATATAAAGTAAATTTTGTAGTTCAATGCATTTTTATTGCAAAACAAAACACATGAAAATGGTCCGTTTTTGACAGTCATTCCAGACTGTTTCATGCACTGCTACTTGATACATACTGTTGTTGGTGTTCTTGAAGCTATACAAATGCTACATAACTATACTTATTGTGTGCATATAATTCCCATATACCTTATATAAGCTATATATAAAGTAATCCTTGTGGCACCCCTGTTTGAAACAAATATACATGTAAATAAAATCTATATACATGTAGCCCTACAATAAATACTATGTAAATCCTACACAAGTGATCCCCACCCCTTCCCCCTGCCCCCCCACCCCTCAAAAAAAAAAAGTTTTATTGTGACCCATTATCAAATCAGATCTGTGTTATAGGTTCTCTTTTGACTAGTTTTCTTGATAAATTTAACAAATATTTCCTTGTGTTAGTTCTTTTGAAGTAATACTTTTCCTAAAGTTTTTTTTTTCAATTTAATACTTCTTATACAATGTAAATGACCAAAGGCAAGTAATTTGCTAATTTGCCAATAAGTTAAAAGTTGAAAGTATAATATGAAATTTGTGTTTTCAGCAGAATAATGTCACACATTCTCTCTGTTATTATTTAGAGGTACAGTGGCGCTCACGTTTTTGTTCCGTTTACCTCATGGTTGTTACCGCGTGGTAAACGCCCGGTAAACGCGGGCAATTTCACGCGTTTACCGCGGTTTCACGGCTCATTTCCAAATATGGAAAGAACAGCCGGTAAAAAAAGATTAAAAAAACGGGTCACTCCAAATATGGAAGCAGTACCCCGGTAAAGAGGCGTGTCCAAACCAGCAGCCAATCAGAAGATTCCCAGCCCGTTTTTTTTCACGGCTGTTGTCGTTTCACTAATCAATGAACCATATCTTTGTCAGAATAACATTGAAATGTACTTTAAGTGCCGATGTTATTGCTGACCTGCTTTATAATAATAATAAATATAAATAATAAAATAATAATCTATACAGTAGAGCAGGAATTCATACGTTGCGTAGACCGTTCCTGATCAATTATTGCAGAGAAACAATTTAGAGGCAATGTTTAAACTACCGAACAAATTTTATGATTAATTTATCAGTATCCCGGCCCCGGATATTTTAATTTTGATATATGTGACACTATGTCCCGTTCAAGTTTTTGTTAACTGCAGTCCAGTACATTATTTCGCAAGATGGGTTGTAGATTATAACAACAAAGTCAGTGATTAATTCGTTGCGGTATTTTGCCGGATCTCGACATGAACAACAACGACAAGAAGGTTGTGTTAGACAAATATCTTAACAAAAGTATTTACTGGTAAGCAAGGAAAAGCTGGTGAAATTTGCATGCTTTTTTGTTTAATTTAGAAATAGATGGGACAGAATACGAACGGTGACTATTTTGCAAATCTTATCCATATGGACTCCGGTTTGTGCACAGGAGGTCGAACCATACCCCACCCACCTATATAGGTATTAAGGTGTGTGGCTATATATGGTTCGACTACCTGTGCGTTTGTGGAGATAATTTTTGAGTAAGTATCGGTTTAGCAGGACCATACAAGGGGTGCTTAGAGTGGGGGAACCTATGCTCGAGGTATTTTGAATGTACAGTTAAACTTCGTTCGCTCGAACACTGCCGAATGTAGTCTAACTATTTCGACTTCGAAGGCAAACCGAATTTATAGGCTGATATTTTATAGTTGTTCACCTTCTACGTCTCACTTTGAAGTCACATATAGTAGGCATACACCCCAAATACACTGTTCGTTGGGCACTAACCACCGCGCTATAATCCAGTATTTCGATATAGTTTCATTATTACATGATAAAACAAAGGTAAATGGTGACACTAACGCAGATCCCAGCTCAATTTACCTATTTACACACGAACACCAACCACTTAAATCTGAAATATTCATCGTACATGTATACAGCGGCCATTTTTAAAGAATCATGGGAATTGTATTACGTCACTACGTATTCAACTGGGTACAACCGCAGCCGCAGTATATTATCGACTAGCACGCACGGCGTATAAAGAGGTGAACACACCGAAAGTGACATAAGTTTAAATTATTGAAATATATTTATATATGTTGATTTATACCTATATGATATATTGACCCTCACATGAGTTCACTAAATTTCTTTGTGATTTGAATTTTCTAATGTACGAGATAGTTAGATCTACACTTTTCTCTGTCTTAAAAAATGAATGTTACATAAAAATGCATCTTATTGCGCGAGTGTCTTTGTATGGTTGACATGAAGTCCAAAAGGCGACATATTTAAAGTGGTTCTAATGTATTGAAAATTCAGCATATTTTTGTGCAGATATTTTATTCTTGCATACCAGATGGGGATATCTGCAGTTTTTACCAGTGCTGGAAAATCTCATCTTACACCCCCGTGTAAGACGACTTACGTGAATTACTTATGACGTAACGTTATAAACAATGTGACGTCACTTTCCCAAACATAGCATCTAAAGAACGTTTGTTTTTATATTAAAATGCATCATTTCGATAAGTTTGTTTTTAAATATCTATTTCAAAGTGCAAGACGGTATGCAAGAAAAAGTTTCTTCCATGATATACTTGGTTCAGATCAAAATATCCGTCACTTCGGGTAACTGTTTCGCGGGAACTCGGCAGAGCCTCGTTCCGCCAAAACAGTCACCCTCAGTGACGGATATTTTGATCTGAACCTCGTGCTCATATAAGAAACTAATAATATCAATAGTTGAAAATTGCGATATCTTTTTAGATCGCCAGGCGGGAATGTTGACTTTTTTTAATCACTTATTCAGTCAACTGTTAAATATGGTTGTCATAAATAATTTGATATGTTCAATGGGTTTATTAATAAATTGAATCACATTTTAAGACTACTCTAACCACATCAATAATTATCAAAATTTTATATACATTATACAAGTGTTTGGTTTGAGCAATTAATTAATAGAGGACACTTGTTTGTTTGAGGTGCATATGGAAAATATCTGAATGAAAAGTGATACAAATTTGAAATTTTCACGAATGCTGAACGCAATTGAAAATGCGAAATTTTATCAGTTTGAGTTGAGATACATTTTATTTACACCCAAAACAAATCACTTTCCTTTTTATTTTATGCTAACTATTATAACTTAATCCAGATTATTTATATACAGAAAAGATGAAAGTCTGTCAGACCTTGATCACCCACACTGGACTGATATGAGAAATATGTTATCACTATTTTCCACTGACAGATCACTACTAATTTCTGTTAGTTAGCATAAAATAAATATTCTAAAAAGCCCGAAAACGACATTTTTTCCAATTAGAAGAATGCTAGAACTATGAAGACAAAGAAGTATTATATAATTGAAAATTGTTCTTGCACCAAATATGTTATCCACTATAAATAAAGTCTTCATTATTATGATTTTATTATATATTTAATAACATTGTTATAAGGTATTAAAGGATTTTGTACATTTTAGAATTAAAGACGCCTAGAGATCAGCTATAAGAGCCGAGGAATCACCTTTTGAATATCAATGATATACTTGAAATTACTTATCACTTTCGGTGACCAGATTACACTACCGACAACAACATAACAGCAACAATGTCAATGAAACTGTATAATACGCTATATGTACATATTTTTGTTCAGTATGCATTCTTTGTTTTCATGTGAGAAGAAATAAACACAAATTACGCTATGCGTTATAAATCGTGCATTCCAAGTGAGAAGCATCGGTAAGTCAATCATATGTGCGCTGGCGTAATCGGTTGACTGCACGGTTATACACAGTGTGTGCGTTATCGGCAGTGCTGAAAATTACCACTGCACCGGTTTATTTGCGTTATATACAAGAAAACAGTGGTAACAGTTTCGTCGCCAAATCTTTAATTATGGATACATTTCATCAGTAAAGTAATGTTATTTCCTTCAAGATAAATATTTTTTCTTGTCGCACACAAAGTTTAAATGTGATATATATCGGGGATACTTTAAAAATTCATTACAAACGGGGTCATTCCTCTCGTCGGATTTCTGCCCAGTTATGAGCACTTTAAAATTAGGCGTAGAGGTGTGACAGTTATAAAATATCAGATCTGTGAAAGGGGTCACACTGAAACGCCAAATTAATTAGGCTATGCCGAATGGACCCGACCAGCGGTCCCGGCTAAAGCTCAATATAAATCATATTGTTCCACCACCAAAACCTCGAACAACGATCTCTCGAACCTGTACCGCGGTCCCTTCAGATCTATTTCATTGTAAAGTACATCCTTTGGCTCGAACAATAAAAGGTGATAATCTCAATTATCAAGCAAACAATGCATTGATAATCAGCTGTCAGACACAAGCGCTGGCGTGTGTTATTCACACTTAAATTTGCAATTAAAGGTTATGATGTACAAACAGACTGAAAGTCGCTCACGATGTTTATATAGCAATATATATATAAGTAGCAGATTGGCTTTAATTTTAAGTTTTTTTTTTTTTTCAGAAAATTGAATAAATTATTTAATGAATGACAAACGTTTCATACTTTTACATTACAACACTTTTTAATTTGTCTTTAATCAAGGGTAAGCTACAAGTTTATAATATACATGCACATTTACATGTGTGTACCATTGTATGTGCAATAACTCCCGATGTGGTCTCAATAAAAGATGTATGACGACCCCCGTGACTGACCATGCTGACAAACCTCGATTGCTCGAACTACCGATCCCTCAAACCGAAATCGCCAGACCCTTCGAGTTCCAGCGAATGAAGTTTAACTGTATATCGGCTGTTGAGAAAGCAGGAAATCCTAACCATTTTGATTTGCCTCAGCGAAAACACAATGTTATCCCTGCTAAATTGAAACAAGATGTTGATGTGCGTCGTCAGGTGACTATGTCATTCTGGGAGCTATTGACATGACACACGTCAAAACTTTAACCATGAAGGGAACCAATGTTGGTGGTATGTGATATTTGACAATCAACAGGTGGGAAACAGTTTTTAGAGCCTAAATATTAACTAAAAAGAAATGACAGTTTCCATAGAAAATCTATTTTTATACAAAAAGAACAAGTTTTATCAAAAATGCTAACTTTAACTGGTTGATTTTGAAGTTTATTATTAAAGAATTTTTCTAGCGAAATGGATCCAGAACAAATGTATCTGCTGCTGTGGGGTCACAGAGCTGCATGCGCGGCTATCACTACGTTTGCTGTAAAAGCATTTCATCGACTATCAATGCTGAATATACCTTGAAAATTATTTCTTCATCTGTTTTTCTGTAAATAGCATTTTTTTTCACCAGCATAAGGATACCGCCAGCAAAGGTTCCACCACTCTAGACATAGAGTACACAAAAAATGGTCACTACAGCCAGAAATGTAGGTGTCTTGCATTTATTACTGATATTAAGCTCATGTTATGTTTACAAAATATTTGGAAAGCATTGAAAATAATAATTTCTACTATACTGGTTGGAGACCACCAGACAAGGACGACTATCAAACCGGACACTTGCGAAAATGCGTGATTTATTGTTCTAATAATTATGCCTACTGTATGGTTTATTTCTATAAGTCAATTCGAGTGCTTTATGTAGGCAGAGTTTCGGACATGAAAGTAGCTCCTTCCGACTTTTCTACTTTACTCCTGTGCACTAAATTGAAAGAGGAATAATATTGTATAAGTACATCAGTCACATGAAAAAGTTTTGTTTAAGAGCCTAAATATCATTTTTGATTACGTCAAGTAGCCCTTAGAGTACCGTCCCATTGCTTTCCTTT